>QNTS01006707.1:13416-50217 GCA_003317085.1 Hucho hucho
AACCATTATTCACCTATCTGACTCTCTCAGTCTAATATGAACCATGATTCACCTATCTGACTCTCTCAGTCTAATATGAACCATTATTCACCTATCTGACTCTCACAGTCTAATATGAACCATTATTCACCTATATGACTCTCACAGTCTAATATGAACCATTATTCACCTATCTAACTCTCTCAGTCTAATATGAACCATTATTCACCTATCTAACTCTCTCAGTCTAATATGAACCATTATTCACCTATATGACTCTTACAGTCTAATATGAACCATTATTCTCCTATCTGACTCTCTCAGGTTGTTTCAGGACCGGGCTGTTTTACATTCTGCCTTTAACAAAATGAAGCTATTTATCCTATAAACCTGAGAGGAGGAAGAATCTTCCTGACCATGTAAAACCCCCTGAAGCAGCACTATCTAAATGAGAAGATGACACCTCAATAAAACTGCTCCCATTCTCAACCAGGGACCAATTCGGTTGGTTTGTAGCGGCTGGATGTGTGCCTGTGTGTCTGTGAGTGTGTTTCATTAATAACCACACCGGCTGGCCACACTGTCCTCCAGTCCCCAAGGGGGCGATGTACTATGAAGAGGGGTTCAGCTGAGGCCAACACAACCACACACTGTTGCAATGTATGTGTGTGTGTGTGTGTATGTCTGTTCTTACTCACCCGCCTCGGGCGACAGGTAAGGCCAGAGGGGTGAAAGGGCGAGGGTACACTCCTGTGGAATTGTGGGTATTTTTAGCCATGAGCCCTGGGGCGGTGCTGGAGAGCAAACATGTACCTGTGAGTAATTAACACACACCCACAAATACACACCACACACACACACACACACACACACACACACACACACACACACACACACACACACACACACACACACACACACACACACACACACACACACACACACACACACAGGACCTGTGACAGCTCTAAAGCTCTACAGCTCTAAAACTGCAGCTTTATAACTATTGCATGTTTTTACCACTATGTTTATGACTAACAAGCCATATATATGTTTTACCATCTCTATAAAAGATGTAAACATATATTTGATACCTACAGACATATATTTGATACCTACAGACATATATTTGATATCTACAGACATACATTTGATATATACAGACATATATTTGATATCTACATACGTATGTTTGATATGTACATACATATATTTGATACATAAAGAAATATATTTGATATATACAGACATATATTTGATATCTACATACATATATTTGATATGTACATACATATATTTGATACATAAAGAAATATATTTGATATATACAGACATCTATTTGATATCTACAGATATTTATTTGATTTCTACATACATATATTTTATATCTACAGACATATATTTGATATATACAGACATATATTTGATACCGACAGACATATAGTTGATGCCTACAGACATATATTTGATACCTACATACGTATATTTGATACCTACAGACATATATTTGATATATACAGACATATATTTAATACCGACAGACATATAGTTGATACCTACAGACATATATTTGATACCTACAGACATATATTTGATACCTACATACGTATATTTGATACCTACATACATATATTTGATACATACAGACATATATTTTATATCTACAGACATATATTTGACATCTAAAGACATATATTTGATATCTACAGACATACATTTGAAACATACAGACATATATTTGACATCTACAGACATATATTTGATATATACAGACATCTATTTGATATCTACAGATATTTATTTGATTTCTACATACATATATTTTATATCTACAGACATATTTGATATATACAGACATATATTTGATACCTACAGACATATATTTGATACCTACAGACATATATTTGATACCTACAGACATATATTTGATACCGACAGACATATAGGTGATACCTACAGACATGTATTTGATACCTACAGACATATATTTGATACTTACAGACATATATTTGATACCTACATACGTATATTTGATACCTACATACATATATTTGATACATACAGACATATATTTGATATCTACAGACATATATTTGATACCTACAGACATATATTTGATACATACAGACATATATTTGATATCTACAGACATATGTGTGATATTTACAGACATATATTCGATACCTACAGACATATATTTGATATCTACAGACATATATTTGACATCTAAAGACATATATTTGATATCTACAGACATACATTTGAAACATACAGACATATATTTGACATCTACAGACATATATTTGATACCTACATACATATATTTGATACCTACAGACATATATTTGATACCTACAGACATATATATATATGATACCTACAGACATATATCTGATACCTACAGAGATATATGTGATATCTACAGACATATATTTGATATCTACAGACATATATTTGATATCTACAGACATATATTTGATACCTACAGACATATATTTGATGTCAAAGGCATGCAGTATGATTGAGACTAGAACATCTCACTAGACAGACATGCCTACTAGGGAATGGGATGAGGATAGGAGGTGGGATGGAGGAGGATAGGAGGAGGGATAGAGGAGGATAGGAGGATAAAAGGAAGGATGGAGGATAGGAGGTGGGATGGAGGAGGATAGGAGGATAGAAGGAGGGAAGGAGGAGGACAGGAGGATAGGAGGAGGAGTGAAAAAATTATACTGAGGAGACTCAAAAGGAGAGTGACTCAGTAAATAACTGCCACACACACACGCGCACACACACGCACACACACATCATTCTGTGTGTTACTGTTCTCCTACAGTACCGGCAAAGATCTGCGTCATCGACCCTCTACACAATGCATCGGTGTCACACCCTCACCCTTCCCCCTGCATCGGTGTCACACCCTCACCCTTCCCCCTGCATCCTTACCCTTCCCCCATATTTCACCTCCAAAGAAAACAAAGGTGCTGTCTAAGTTTCAACACACTCTAAAATATTAATCAGCAGTGAAACAGGACAAACTTTTAGTACACATGAAACAGATCCCCACCGGCTTTGTTGTTGCTCCCTCTCTCTACCTCCCTCTCTCTTTCCTCTCTTCCTCTTTCTTGTTCCTCTCTTTATCTCGCTCTTATGAATAATGAAGGCTTAAAGAAGAATCCTGTCGGCAGTAGGATACAGCTCCCCTGTATTGATCAAATAAGACTCGCTAAATAATTAACAAGGCCTTTGTCATGCAAATGAGCAGGTTGACCCCGCGGTGTGTGTGTGTGTGTGTGTGTGTGTGTGTGTGTGGTGTGTGGTGTGTGTGTGTGTGTGTGTGTGTGAGTGTGTGTGTGAGTGAGTGAGAGAGTGTGTGTGTCAGAGAGTGTGTGTGTCTGCAGTAGAAGGTCAGGTAATGATGTATTTTGCTGTGTGTGTTTGGCAGTCTGTGTTTCCTTCTAAGATTTCTCTTTTGTTAGTTTGTGTGGCTTCACTGAGGGAAATAGAGACTGAGTAACCTAGAGACACACACACACACACACACACATTGGTTTAACCTAACCCTAACCCTATCCCTAACCCTAACCTTTACCCTAACCCTAACCCTAATTCTAACATTAACCCTATCTCCTAACCATAACCCCTAACCCTAACACTAAACTTAACCCTAACTCCTAACACTAACACTAACCATAGCCCTAATTCTAACCCTAACCCTAATTTTAACCCTAAACTTAACCCCTAAGCCTAAAATAGCATTTTTCCTTTTGGGGACCGGCAAAATGTCCACACTACCAAAAAGGATGGCACATTTAGACCATGCACACACACACATAAACACACCCAAGCACTAACGTGCACATACACTCTGATTAACAGCTCATTACCCAATCAATGACCGGCTTTGTTCTGAGACCCGTTACGCCCTGTCTACATCCTCTCTCTCTCTCTCTCTCTCTCTCTCTCTCTCTCTCTCTCTCTCTCTGTCTCTGTCTCTCTCTGTCTGCATCCTCTCTCTCTCTCTCTCTCTCTCTCATCTCTTTCTCTCTCTCGTTCTCTGTTTCTTGCTCTCTCTCTCTCTCTCTCTCTCCCTCTCTCTCTCTACATCCTCTCTAACTTATGTTTCTCTCTCTCTCTCTCTCTCTCTCTCTCTGCATGCTGGGTGTTTGGTGCATGCTGGGAATTGTATGAGCGAGTGCGAGTGTTGTGTGCAGTTAGATATCCTGTGTTTTCTTTCTTGTTTCCTTTTCTTGGTGGTTTGCTTTTTTCTTTGCATGATTAAAGTTATACGTGTTTTATTTTTGTGGTAGAATTAAGTATATTGTATTTCTTGTCTTAATTGCCCTGGTTTTGGCGAGGATGGCGACCCACATGGGGACACCGTCCCTGTCACTTCGGCACGGCTTTAGATGTGTTACTGAAGCCACTGTCACTGTGGAGGAGTTGCTGGTCGCCATAGGAGAGAAGGTAGGCTATGAAAATGTTGCATATGCATCGCGGATGAATAAAGCGGTGGTGGTTTTTCTTAAAGAAGAGCGTCTTGTTGATCGGATGGTTGAGCATGGTGTACTTCTTAACCTCTTGAGGCTAGGGGGCAGTGTTCGGAAGTACGGAGAGTCTGACGTGCCCAAAGTAAACTGCCTGTTACTCAGGCCTAGAAGCTAGGATATGCATATAATAGTATTGGATAGAAAACATTCTGAAGTTTCTAAAACTGTTAAAATAATGTTGGTGAGTATAACAGAACTGATATGGCAGGCGAAAACCCGAGGAAAATCTATCCCGATTCTTTTTTTTTTTAGGTAAATGTCTTTCCATTGACTTCCTATAAACTATAGAGGGAATTAGCTCCCAGATTGCAGTTCCTATGGCTTCCACTAGATGTCAACAGTCTTTAGACATGGTTTCAGGCTTGTTTTTTGAAACACTAACAAGAAATTGAAGTTCTTCCAAGTGGCTCATGAAAAGGACACTACTGTTTTGTGCGTGTGAATGGGGTGCGCGCTCTTTGTTATTTCTCTTGCCTTTTGAACAGACTATTCTCAGTTTTAAATATTATTGTTAATTTAGATATTTGACAACCTGAGGATTAATTAGAAATATCGTTTGACTTGTATGGACGAACTTTACATGTACTTTGGGGATTTCTTTTTCTGCATGTTGAATGACTGGATTATAGAACTCCATGGCGCCAACTAAACAGACTTTTTGGGATATAAAGGACTTTATTGAGCAAAACAAACATTCATTGTGTTCCTGGGACCTGTGGGATTGCAAACAGAGGAAGATCTTCAAAGGTAAGTGATTTATTTTATTGCTATTTCTGATTTTATAACGCCTGTGCTGGTTTGAATAATATGTTGGAAGTGGGGCGCTGTCCTCAGACAATTGAATGTTCTGCTTTCGCCGTAAAGCCTATTGTAAATCCAATAACGCAGTTCGATTACCAAGATTGTAAGCTTTTGAATGGTGTACAACACTTGTATTTTCATGAATGTTTAATATTACTATTTTTATAATTTGAATATGGCGCTCTGCATTTCACCGGATGTTGTCGTAAGCGTCCCACCGATCCCTAAGAAGTTAAAGGTATGTTTATTCAAGTTACGCCGCTTTTTTCTCCGTCAACAAGGGTAACGATTTCGAATGTACCGCTGTTTTTTCCAATGAGCTATTGGAGCGCGAGTTATTGCGGTTTGGGAAGTTTGCAAGTTCAATTAAGATTGTCCCGTTGGGTTCCAAACACCCGACTCTGAAACAGGTTATGTCATTTTGGCGACAGGTGTTTATGTTTTTGGACTCACCGGAGCAGACTTTGGAGGTATCATATACAGACTGTATGTTGCTTACGGGTAGTCAAAACGGTGTTTTGAGTGTGGGGATGTTGGCCATAAGCAACATGCTTGCCCAAAAAGGCGGAGGGAGGGACGCAGGTGGTCCTCGTAACATCTGGGCCCACTGATGTTGGGAGAGGTAGGCCGACAGTGGTAGAGCAGCCTCAAGCACCTGTTGCTGAGGAACAAGTTGTCTGTGTTGAGGGTACTGAGTTGAAGCTTGTACCAGAGGTGAACATAACGTCTGTTATGCAGAATAATATTGTTGTAGGAGGTAAGGACGGATCTGAAATGCCCGGTATGAGTGATGGGGTGCAAGTGGGGAGTGTTGAGAGGGATGTGGCTGAGGGGAGTCAGGGGTCTGTGGCCTCAGTTGAGGAGGATCAGGAGAAGTGGGTGACAGAAGCAAAATGGCCACCTTTTACAGAGATGTGCTCTGCAAAAATTTTCGGCACAAGAGTTTGAAGAAGGATGTAAGGCAACTTGTAAGGGCCCTTCTGATGGAAAATGGAGCAAGACAATGGTCGGCTTTGGGCCAGAGGATGATGACTTTGTGGCTGAACTGATCTACAATTATGGAGTGGGAAAATATCGCCTAGGCAACGACTTCCTCGGGTTTGACTCTGCAGTCTAGCCAGGCTGTCAGCAATGCTAAGAGGCTTCTATCTGGCTGAGGCCCCAGGAGGTTATCGCTTCTACCTGGTGGACAAAGAACAGCCTCCCAATGATCCTGCACAGAAGGTGAGTCAGGCAGGGTCTGACCTGCAGAAATCAATACACTGCTGCTCCTATCTTCTGGGGATGAAGGTGAGAGAGAGCAATGAGGAGAACAAGACTGCTGACTCAATGCAAACTAGAGCTTCACAACATTGTTGGGACAGTAGATCATGGGACAGCCTTCGGGACGGATAGCATTCTCCTGTCCATGTGAGCAGTTGGCAGATCTTGAAGACTTGATGACAAAAGGAAACCATAAAATATTTATTGTCTTAGTTAGCCTGGACGCCCCTGGGATGGCTTGGTTAGCCTGGACGCCCATGGGAAGGCTTGGTTAGCCTGGACACCCCTGGGAAAGCTTGGTTAGCCTGGACACCCCTGGGAAGGCTACAGTAGAAGTGGTAATTTGGGCTGATTCAGATGCCCATGAGATCTGCTATGTTGTTTGAATATTTATTGTGTTGTGGGTTCCCAGACCCAATAAAGGTTCTTTAAAACTAAAACTCTCTCTCTCTTTTTCTGTCTCTCTTTTTTTCTCTCTCTCTCTACTCCCCTTTCTCTTCCCTCTAACAGAAGAGAGGATTATAACATCATGTATTCATACTAGCTTCTTGTCTAACTGACTCATAATGAGCTAACAGCTTACAACACACACAACTGAGAGAGAAAGAGAAGAGAGAGAGAATATAGAGAGGGAAAGGGAAGAGAGAGAGAAGATAGAGAGGGAAAGAGAAGAGAGAGAATATAGAGAGGGAAAGAGAAGAGAGAGAGAATATACAGAGGGAAAGAGAAGAGAGAGAGAATATAGAGGGAAAGAGAAGAGAGAGAGAATATAGAGATGGAAAGAGAAGAGAGAGAGAATATAGAGGGAAAGAGAGGGTGAGAGAGAATATAGAGATGGAAAGAGAAGAGAGAGAGAATATAGAGGGAAAGAGAGGGAGAGAGAGAGAATATAGAGATGGAAAGAGAAGAGAGAGAGAATATAGAGGGAAAGAGAGAGAGAGAGAGAGAGAGAGAGAGAGAGAGAGAATATAAAGATGGAAAGAGAAAGAGAGAATATAGAGAGGGAAAGAGAAGAGAGAGAATCCAGATATGGAAAGAGAAGAGAGAGAGAATATAGAGACGGAAAGAGAAGAGAGAGAGAATATAGAGAAGGAAAGAGAAGAGAGAGAGAATATAGAGAGGGAAAGAGAGAGTAACCTTCTGTTGACAGGTCTTTGAAGCGATCATAGCCTATACCCTTCCTTTATTGACACACAACATAGTGATTTGCTTGATTGCTTGGAAACGTCCTAACACTGATTTTGATTGAATGGATACAGCACATTCCAACTGCCGTCTGACGCCTCCACTTGTTTCTCATCTCCATGACGACCATTGCTTCATTCTCTTCTTTATTCCTGTCTTTTTCTCCTCATGCTAGTTAAGGATTACATCAACCAACTCTCTGTTATTTACTGACCCCTACACTCTTAGAAAAAATAGTTCCAAAAGGGTTCTTCGGCTGCCCCCATAGGATTACCCTTTTTGGTTCCAGTTGGAACCATTTTTGGTTCCAGGTATAACTCTTTTGGGTTCCATGCAGAACCCTCTGTTGAAAGGGTACTACATGGAACCCATAACATTTTTTCCTGGAACAAAAAAGGGTTCTTCAAAGGGTTCTGCTATGGGGACAGCCGAAGAAACCTTTTTGGTTATAGATAGCACCTTTGTTTCTAAGCGTGTACCTGCTGCACACTAGAGATTTGAGAGGATTACATAGGTGTAGGCAATAAGTTGTCACGTCTCTCTCTCCCTCTCTCTCTCTCTCTCTCTCTCTCTACACACTACAGTACTGTACTCCACAGTCATAACAGATATATATTTTACTAAGAAACAAAGGAAGGAAGAAAGCCTGTACGCTACCCTGTCTCTGTCTCTCTGACCCCTCCTCACGAGAGACCAAACCTCCCCCACACTCTGTAATGGATCAGATGGAGAGTGAGGGAAGAGCGGAGGAGAGGAGAGACCGCCACAGGGAAGAGAGAATGGAGCGAAAGAGAGGAACTGCTTCACTACGGTAATGAGAGACCTGGTGCTGGTGCACTCAGACATCTCTCGCTCTCTGTTTCCCTCCCTCCATCCCTCCATCCCTCCCATCCTCTGCCAGTCCTCAGAAGAAATATTTAGCCTGGTTTGTAAAATAGGGGGAGAGGGCTGTGGGGGGAGTTTGACATTTGCAGAGTCAGAAAAAAAAACAAAAAAAAACAAACAAAGATGACATGTCCAAATGATTATCGCCCTGTCGCACTCACCTCGGTCATCATGAGGATGCTTCGACAGGCTGGTCATGGCCCACATCAAGGCCAGCATGCCAGGCACACTGGACCCACTCCAATTTGCCTACCGCTCCAACAGATCCACGGAAGATGTCATTTCCATCGCTATTCACCCGGCCCTCACACATCTGGTCAAGAGGAACACCTATGTGAGAATGCTGTTCATTGACTACAGCTCAGCATTCAACACTATTGTTCCCTCCAAGGTCATCACTAATCTCAGAGCCCTGGGTCTGGACACCACCATCTGCAACTGAATCCTAGACTTCCTGACGGGCAGACCACAGGGTGTGAGGATTGGCAAAAACACCTCCTCCACACTGACTCTCAAAACTTCTTAGGGCTAGGGTCTAGTTTACTGAATTTCCGCCTGACTGACGTGCCTAAAGTAAACTGCCCGTTACTCAGGCCCAGAAGCCAGGATATGCATATATTTGGTAGCATTGGATAGAAAAGAAACTTTGAAGTTTCTAAAACTGTTAAAATAATGTCTGAGACTATAACAGAATTGATATGGCAGAAGAAAAACCAACCAATCCGAAGAAAATCCAACCAGATTCTATAATTGTTTTTAGGTCCCAGGCTCTTATAATGGAAACCTATGGGTCCTATGTAATTCCGGCTCATGGCTTTCACTAGATGTCAACTGTGTTTATTCAAGGTTTCAGGCTTGTTTCTTGAAAAACGAACAAGAATTTTGAGCTTTGGTGAGGAGAGCAATGGAACAATATCAGTCTTTCGGCGCACGCTTACTAATTTTACTTTCCTATTGAACATACTACTTTACGTATGAAATATTATAGTTTATTTACATTTTAGGGTACCTGAAGATTAAATAGAAACTTCGTTTGACTTGTTTGGACGAAGTTTATCGGTAGCTTTTTGGATGCCTTTGTCTCCAAGTTGAACGAGTGGATTACTGAAATCGATGGCGCCAACTAAACTGACGTTTTGGGATATAAAAAAGGATTTTATCTAACAAAACGTGGGGTATGTCCTTAGACAATCGCATGGTATGCTTTCGCTGTAAAGCCTATTGTAAATCGGACAACACAGTTAGATTATCAAGAATTTAAGCTTTTAAATGATATAAGATACTTGTATGTTCATGAATGATTAATATTACGATTATTTATTTGAATTGTGCGCCCTCCAATTTCACCGGATGTTGTCGCCTAGCCCTAAGAAGTTTTAACACAGGAGCCCGTCAGGGGTGTGTCCTCAGCCCTCTGCTGAACTCCCTGTTCACTGCGTGGCTTTTCACGACACGAACTCTATCATCAAGTTTGCTGATGATACGACGGTTAAAGGCCTGATAGCCAACAACGACGACTCAGCCTCCAAAAAGAGGTAAAGAGGTAAGTGAACTGGCATTGTGGTGCCAGGACAATTACCTCTACCTCAACGTCAGCAAAACAAAGGAGTTGACTGTTGACTTCAGAGAAGAGAACATGCCCCGATCCACATCAATGGAACTGCAGTAGATTCAGCTGTTTTAAGTTCCTCGGCGTCCACATCACAGAGGACTTGACATGGACTAACAACACCACCACTCTTGTCAAGAGGCCGCAACAGCGTCTCTACTTCCTAAGATGGCTGAAGACCCCGAGTCCTCTCCAAATACTACCGCTGCACCATCGAGAGCATCCTGACCGGTTGCATCCGCAAGGCCCTCCAGTGGGTGGTGAAGACAGCCTAGTAGATCACTGGGACTGTGCTCCCACCCAGCCACGAGCTGTTCTCACTTACTGTCAGGCAGACGGTATCGGAGCATGAGGTCTGATGCCAACAGGCTCAGAGACAGTTTCTATCTACAAGCCATCAGACTGCTGAACACTTGAACTGGACTGACCACCTGCTCTGATCCTCCACAACTTGGCAGACATGCACTCACTCACACACAAACCCACACAGACACATACACACACACAGACATATACACACACATCACAACTGCAGCAACCAGACTTCTATTCTGATTTCTAAATATCGCATGATTGCTTGATTCAGCTGTGCAGTGCTCTCCACTCCTACACTGTCCTACCTTCTCTCATCCCTCTCCACTCCTACAATGTCCTCCCTCCACTCATCCCTCTCTCCACTCATACACTGTCCTACCTCCTTCTCTCATCCCTTTCCACTCCTACACTGTCCTCCCTCCTTGACTTTTAAAAACAATGTGAACCCTATAAGGAAAGCATTTATTTTGTTGAGGTTACATTGTCAGAACATACACTTTTCTTATAATATTCATAGATTACTTATATAATTGATATATCTTGCCTCCAATACGTCATACCATTTACACAGTATGTAGGAAGAGCACCACAATCATGTTTTTAATTGTGTATGTCATTGTGTATGTCATTGTGTATGTCATTGTGTATGCCATTGTGTATGTCAACGTGTATGTCATTGTGTATGTCATTGTGTATGTCATTGTGTATGTCATTGTGTATGCCATTGTGTATGTCATTGTGTATGTCATTGTGTATGTCATTGTGTATGTCATTGTGTATGTCAATGTGTATGTCATTGTGTATGCCATTGTGTATGTCATTGTGTATGCCATTGTGTATGTCAACGTGTGTGCCATTGTGTATGCCATTGTGTATGTCAACGTGTATGTCATTGTGTATGTCATTGTGTATGTCACTGTGTATGTCACTGTGTATGTCGTTGTGTATGCCGTTGTGTATGCCATTGTGTATGTCATTGTCTATGTCATTCAAATCAAATAAAATCTAATTGTATTGGTCACATACACATGGTGTAGCGAAATGCTTATGCATTATGCATCCGACAGTGCAGAAGTATCTAAATGGCAATATCTAACAATTCCACAACAAAACCTAATATCTAACAAATTCCACAACAAAACCTAATACACACATTCTATTAAAGGAATGGGACGATAATATATAAGTATAAAATATACGGATGAGCAGTGACAGAGCGGCAAAGATTTATTTTTATACCTTTATTTAACTAGGCAAGTCAGTTAAGAACTAATTCTTATTTGCAATTATGACAGATTTTTACCTTGTCAGCTCGGGAATTCGATCTTGCAACCTTTCAGTTACTAGTCCAACATTCTAACCACTAGGCTACCTGCCGCGTGTAAGATACAATAGATAGTAAAGAATAAATAGTGAAGGATACAGTATACAGTAAATACATATGAGATGAGTAATGCGAGATATGTAAGCATTCTTAAAGTGGCATTATTAAAGTGACTAGTGTTCCATTTATTAAAGTGGCCAATGATATCAAGTCTGTAGGTAGCCAGCCGCCTCTCTCTGCTAGTGGTGATTTTTTTACAATCTGATGGCCTTGAGATAGAAGCTGTTTTTCAATCTCTCTGTCCCAGCTCTGATGCACCTGTACTGATCACCCTCTGGAGAGCCTTGTGGTTGAGGGAGGTGCAGCTGCCATATCTTGCTGAAATACAGCCCGATGGGATGCTCTCAATTGTGCATCTGTAAAAGTTTGTCAGGGTTTTGGGTGACAAGCCACATTTCTTCAGCCTCCCGAGATGGCGCCTTCTTCACCACACTGTCTGTGTGAGTGGACAATTTCAGTTTGTCTGAGTTGTGTACGACGAGGAACTTAAAACTTTCCACCTTTTCCACTGCTGTCACTTCAATGTGGATAGGGGGGTGCTCCCTCTGCTGTTTCCTAAAGTCTACGATCATTTCCTTTGTTTTGTTGACATTGGGTGAGAGGTTGCTTTCCTGACACCACACTCCAAGTGCCCTCACCTCCTCCCTGTAGGCTGTCTCGTCGTTGTTGGTAACCAAGCCCACTACCGTTGTGTCATCTGTAAACTTGACGATTGAGTTGGAGGCGTGCGTGGCCATGCAGTCGTGGGTGAACAGGTAGTACAGGAGGGAGCTAGGCACGCACCCTTGTGGGGCCACAGTGTTGAGTGTCAGCAAAGTGTAGATGTTGTTTCCTACCTTCACCACCTGGGGACGGCCCGTCAGAAAGTCCAGGACCCAATTGCAAAGGGCGGGGTTGAGACCCAGCTTGATGATGAGTTTGGAGGGTACTATAGTGTTGAATTATAAGCTGTAGTCAATGAACAGCATTCTTACAAAGGTATTCCTTTTGTCCAGATGGATTAAGGCAGTGTGCAGTGTGATGGCGATTGCGTTGTCTGTGGACCTGTTGCGGCGGTATGCAAACTGAAGTGGGTCTAGGGTGACAGGTAAGGTGGAGGTGATATGATCCTTGACTAGTCTCTCAAAGCACTTCATGATGACCGAAGTGAGTGCTACGGGGCGGTGGTCATTTAGTTCAGTTATCTTTGCCTTCTTGGGTACAGGAACAATGGTAGCCATCTTGAAGCATGTGGGGACAACAGACTGGGATAGGGAGCGATTGAATATGTCCGTAAACACACCAGCCAGCTGGTCTGCGCATGCTTTGAAGACGCGGCTAGGGATGCCGTCTGGGCCAGCAGCCTTGCGAGGGTTAACACGTTTAAATGTTTTACTCACGTCAGCCACAGAGAAGGAGGGGTGGAGGCGCAGTCCTTGTTAGTGGGCCGCGATGGTGGCACTGTATTATCCTCAAAGCTGGCAAAGAAGGTGTTAACTTCTTAAGGGAGTGGCTGCATAGGTGAGTCTGGCGTGCCCAAAGTAAAATGCCTGCCACTCAGGCCCAGAGAATAGGATATGCACATAATTAGTACTATTGGATAGGAAACACTCTGAAGTTTCTAAGAGTGTTAAAATAATGTATGTGAGTATAACAGAACTGATATAGCGAGCAAAAACCAGAGGAAAATCCATCCGGATTTGCAGTTTTTTTTGTAAA
This sequence comes from Hucho hucho, assembly GCA_003317085.1. Classification (NCBI taxonomy): domain Eukaryota; kingdom Metazoa; phylum Chordata; class Actinopteri; order Salmoniformes; family Salmonidae; genus Hucho; species Hucho hucho. The sequence goes on from QNTS01006707.1 coordinate 27,086, forward strand.
TGACCATCTTCTCCATTGTGCCTATTGCATACAATGTTATGTAGGACTGAGACTGCAGTAGCTATGGCTTCCACTAGATGTCAACAGTCTTTGTACAAAGATTGGGAATTCTAGGAGTAAGCAAAACAGATAGGAAGAGGAAGAACTCAGGGGACCACTTTTGTAAACAAGGTTTGACACGCGCGAGATTGTGAACGCGCACCACTTTATTTTTCTTTCCTATCGTTCACGTTATCGTCCGGTTGAAATATTACAGCAAATATACACAAAAGGATACCTAAGGATACATTAAAAATGATGTTTGATTTGTTCGTAGAAAGTGTATAGGTATAATTTGAATGTGTTCTCTTCACGGTTCAATGGGCGACTCAACGGTGGATTTTATGATCATAACGCGGCAACCAAATGGAGATTTATGGATATAATAAATTACTTTTTCTAACAAAAGAACCATTGGATGTCTTCGTTGGACACTTGGGAAGGCCTCAGCAGAAGTTCTTCGAAAGGTAAGGGATTTTATATTAGCGATTTTATGCGTTTTGTGAGACCCGCATTGGTTATGGATTTATGCTAATGCATAAAATATGAGGGGCTATCCTCAAACAATCAAATGTTGTGCTTTCGCCGTAAAGCCTTTTTGAAATCTGACAACGCTGTGAAATTGCCAAGAATCAGAGCTTTTGATGACTGTGCAACACTTATATTATAACGTATATTGATGAATGTTTAATAATTCAACTTTTGGATTTTGAATTTGGCGCCTCACATTTCACCAGGTAGTGTTGCTAGCGCCCCACTGCTCTCTAAGTAATTAAGTTTGTCTGGAAGCATGACGTCGGTGTCTGTGATGTGGCTGGATTTATAATTGTAGTCTGTGATTTCCTGTAGACCCTGCCACATACGTCTCATGTCTGAGCCATTGAATTGCGACTCCACCTTGTCCCTGTACTGGCATTTTGCTTGTTTGATTGCCTTCCGGAGGGAATAGCTACACTGTTTGTATTCAGACATATTCCCAGACCTCTTTCCATGGTTAAATGCGGTGGATCGCGCATTCAGTTTTGCGAGATTGCCGCCATCCATCCACGGTGTCTGGCTCGGGTAGGTGTTAATAGTCACAGTGAGTACAACATCTCTAATGCACTTCTTTATAAACACACTCACCGAGACAGGCTATAGGTCAATGTTTTTTTCTGAGGCTGACCGGAACATATTCCAGTCCGCGTCATCAAAACAATCTTGAAGCGTGGCTTCCGATTGGCCGGACCAACGTTGAATAATAATAATAATAGTAATAAAATTTAAGATTTCCCGGGGTAACAATGTGAGAAAAAATACAGTTGAAGTCGGAAGTTTACATACACCTTAGCCAAATACATTTAAACTCAGTTTTTCACAATTCCTGACATTTAATCCTAGTAAAAATTCCCTGTCTTAGGTCAGTTAGGATCAACACTTTATTTTAAGAATGTGAAATGTCAGAATAATAGTAGAGAGAATTATTTATTTCATATTTTATTTCTTCCATCACATTCCCAGTGGGTCAGATGTTTACATGCACTCATTTAGTATTTGGTAGTATTGCCTTTAAATTGTTTAACTTGGGTGAAAAGTTTTGAGTAGCCTTCCACAAGCTTCCCACAATAAGTTGGGTGAATTTGGGCCCATTCCTCCTGACAGAGCTGGTGTAACTGAGTCAGGATTGTAGGCCTCCTTGCTCGCACACGCTTTTTCAATTCTTCCCACAAATATTCTAGAGGATTGAGGTCAAGGCTTTGTGATGGCCACTCCAATACCTTGACTTTGTTGTCCTTAAGCCATTTTGCCACAAAAATGGAAGTATGCTTGGGGTCATTGTCCATTTGGAAGGCCCATTTGCGACCAAGCTTTAACTTCCTGACTGATGTCCTGAGATGTTGCTTCAATATATCCACATAATATCCCCCCCTCATGATGCCATCTATTTTGTGAAGGGCACCATACCCTCCTGCAGCAAAGCACCCCCACAACATGATGCTGCCGCCCCCGTGCTTCACGGTTGGGATGGTGTTCTTCGGGCTTGCAAGCCTCCCCCTTTTTCCTCTAAACATAACGATGGTCACTATGGCCAAACAGTTCTATTTTTGTTTCATCAGACCAGTGGACATTTCTCCAAAAAAGTACGATCTTTGTCCCCATGTGCAGTTGCAAACCGTAGTATTGCTTTTTTTTATGGCGGTTTTGGAGCAGTGGCTTCTTCCTTGGTGAGCGGCCTTTCAGGTTATGTCAATGTAGGATTCGTTTTACTGTGGATATAGACACTTTTGTACCTGTTTCCTCCAGCATCTTCACAAGGTCCTTTGCTGTTGTTCTGGGATTGATTTGAACTTTTTGTACCAACGTACGTTCATCTCTGGGAGACAGAACGCGTCTCCTTCCTGAGCGGTATGACGGCTGCGTGGTCGCATGGTGTTTATACTTGCGTACTACTGTTTGTACAGATGAACGTGGTACCTTCACTCGTTTGGAAATTGCTCCCAAGGATGAACCAGACTTATGGAGGTCTACAATTTGGCTGATTTCTTTTGATTTTCCCGTGATGTCAAGCAAAGAGCCACTGAGTTTGAAGGTCGGCCTTGAAATACATCCACAGGTACACCTGCAATTGACTCAAATTATGTCAATTAACCTATCAGAAGATTCTAAAGCCATGACATCATTTTCTGGAATTTTCCAAGCTGTTTAAAGGCACAGTCAACTTAGTGTATGTAAACGTCTGACCCATTGGAATTGTGATACAGTGAATTATAAGTGAAATAATCTGTCTGTAAACAATTGTTGGAAAAATTACTTGTGTCATGCACAAAGTAGATGTCCTAACCGACTTGCCAAAACTATAGTTTGTTAACAACAAATTTGTGGAGTGGTTGAAAAACAAGTTTTAATGACTCCAACCTAAGTGTATGTAAACTTCCGACTTCAACTGTACATAAAAAAACAAACTGCATAGTTTCCTAAGAACTCGAAGTGAGGCGACCATCTCTGTCGGCGCCATGCTATAATATTAGAGCATCATTTAGAACATCAATGTTCTCCAGCCTTCTATCCAATTAGAACATCAATGTTCTCCAGTCTTCTATCCAATTAAAACATCAATGTTCTCCAGTCTTTTATCCAATTAGAACATAAATGTTCTCCAGTCTTCTATCCAATTAGAACATCAATGTTCTCCAGTCTTCTATCCAATTAGAGCATCAATGTTCTCCAGCATTTGATCTCCTGATCTGCTGCTTCACAGCAACACCCACAGGACACAGGCATCCCATTCCCATCCCCACAGCCATGGAGATGGACACTCACTAGGCCGACCATAAAAACACAAACATGCACACACACGTGCTCCAATCACTCAATCTCATAATACACAAGCACATGCACGAAAAACGCACACAAACACCCGCACATTTACACACATTTACAAACACACACACTGCTCTAAGCACACATTTTAACACACACACGCACACACCCCCCCGGCCATCCTACAGAAGCCAATCCAGGAAATGGCCCTCCTCCCCCCTCCCCACTCTCCAAGTGCTGCCTCTCTCTCCCCAGGACTAGAAAACTATATGAACACGAATTATTTGTTTGTAAAGGCAGAATGTGGAGAGAGTAAACACACAATGTGCTTCAGCCTAACCCAGTGTGTCTTAGCTCTGAGTCTGCAGGCTCCTAGCTAGAGACAGTCACACCATACAAATAGCAGGCCCAGGGGCCACAGCACTGCTCCACCACAGCTACCACACAAAGATGAAGAATATCTTCAATACACCGCAAGAGAGGGAGGGGGAGGGAGAGTAGAGAGAGAGAGAGAGAGAGAGAGAGAGAGAGAGAGAGAGAGAGAGAGGGTAATGTTCTGGAACAGCAAAGAACGCGAGCCGGAGATGTTTGGAGATTTAAAAAAAAGAGAGATTGTAACAAAGAAAGAAAATACAGATACGACAGAGAAATAAAACCAAGAAAGGAAAATAGCGGGCAGAGAAAAAACAGAGCAAGTGAGTTAGTGAAAGAGAGATAAATGTAGAAAAGAGAAAAGGGAGGAGAATGAAACAAAGATTAGAAGAAAAGAGGATGGAAGAGAAAGAGGAAGGAAGAGTGAGAGTGTAAGGGGTGCGTACTGGTGATAGAGAAGTCAGGCGCAGGAGAGCAGAACTCTGTTTTCGCAACAGAGTAGTTTAATAATAAAACCAACCGGAAAACAGAACAAATATAATAAATGGGTAACATAACCCGTAGCATACCATAAACGTGCATAACACAAACAATTCCGGACAAGGACATGTGGGAAACAGAGGGTCAAATACACAACATGTAATGAATGGAATTGAAACCAGGTGTGTGGGAAGACAAGACAAAACAAATGGAAAATGAAAAATGGATCGATGATGGCTAGAAGACGGGCCAGCCACCACCGGCCTGAGGAGAGACACATGGAACGAGGGGTTAATACAGTAATCGGGGGGAAGCTGTAACCTATAACAAACCTTGTTCACTCTCCTCAGGACTTTAAATGGCCCTACAAACCGCAGACCCTGCTTCCGGCAGGGCAGGCGGAGGGGCAGGTTTCGGGTCGAGAGCCAGACCCGGTCCCCCGGTGCGAACACCGGGGCCTCACTGCGGTGACGGTCTGCGTTCTCCATTTGGCGCATCAGGGCCCTCTGAAGGTGAACACGGGTAGCTTCCCATGTCTCCTCCGCACGCCTGAACCAGTCGTCCACCGCAGGAGCCTCAGTCTGACTCTGATGCCAAGGCGCCAGAACCGGCTGGTACCCCAGTACACACTGAAAGGGAGAGAGGTTAGTGGAGGAGTGGTGAAACGAGTTATGTGCCATCTCGGCCCATGGCACGAACGCCGCCCACCCCCCCGGCCAGTCACGGCAATAAGACCGCAAAAACCTGCCCACATCCTGGAATACTCTTTCCACCTGCCCATTACTCTCGGGGTGAAATCCCGAAGTAAGGCTGATCGAGACCCCCAGACGTTCCATGAACGCCTTCCACACCCTAGACGTAAACTGGGGACCTCGATCAGACACTATATCCTCAGGCACCCCGTAGTGCCGGAAGACGTGCGTAAACAAGGCCTCCGCAGTCTGTAGGGAGACCGGGCAGAGGGAGGAGACGGCATGGCTTAGAGAACCGATCCACAACGACCAGAATAGCGGTGTTACCCTGTGAGGGAAGGAGATCGGTAAGAAAGTCCACCGACAGGTGCGACCAAGGCCGTTGTGGAACAGGTAAGTGGTGTAATTTCCCTCTGGGCAGGTGCCTAGGAGCCTTACACTGGGCGCACACCGAGCAGGAGGAAACATAAAGTCATTAGGCCACCAGTACCCCTCGCTCAAACAGCACACTGTCTGACCAATCCCAGGATGACCAGAGGAGGGTGACGTGTGGGCCAAATAGATCAACCGGTCACGGACAACAGACGGGACGTACAGACGCCCAGCGGGACACTGGACAGGAGCGGGTTCTGCACGTAACGCCTGCTCAATGTCCGTGTCCAACTCCCACACTACCGGCGCCACCAGGCAGGAGGCTGGGAGTATGGGAGTGGGATCCATGGGCCGCTCCTCTGTGTCATACAGCCGGGACAATGCGTCTGCCTTCACGTTCTGGGAGCCTGGTCTGTAGGAAAGGGTAAACACAAAACGGGTGAAAAACATGGCCCACCTTGCCTGGCGAGGGTTCAGTCTCCTCGCTGCCCAGATGTACTCCAGATTGTGGTGGTCAGTCCAGATGAGAAAAGGGTGTTGAGCCCCCTCAAGCCAATGTCTCCACGCCTTCAGAGCCTTTACGACAGCCAACAGCTCCCGGTCTCCCACGTCATAGTTTCGCACCGCCGGGCTGAGCTTCTTCGAGAAGAAGGCACAGGTACGGAGCTTCGGTGGCGTACCCGAACGCTGAGAGAGCACAGCTACCAACCCAGCCTCGGACGCATCCACCTCCACTATGAACGCCAAAGAGGGATCCGGATGGGACAGCACGGGAGCCGAGGTAAACAGAGCAATCAGGTGACCAAAAGCCCTGTCCGCCTCAGCCGACCACTGCAAACTCACCGGACCCCCCTTCAGAAGTGATGTAACGGGAGCCGCTACCTGACCAAAACCCCGGATAAACCTCCGGAAGTAATTGGCAAACCCAAGAAACCGCTGCACCTCCTTTACTGTGGTGGGAGTCGGCCAATTAAGCACGGCTACAATGCGGTCACTCTCCATCTCCAACCCCGAGGCGTACAGGTCATGCTCCAATAACCGTCCAAGCACCCTGCGCACCAGGGACACATGCTTGGCGCGCGTAGCGGAGTATATCAGAATTTCATCAATATACACCACTAAACCATGCCCGTACAGGTCACTGAAAATCTTGTCTACAAAGGCATGGAAGACTGATGGAGCATTCATCAATCCATACGGCATGACGAGGTACTCATAATGACCTGAGGTGGTACTGAATGGCGTCTTCCACTCGTCTCCCTCCCGGATACGCACCAGGTTGTAAGCGCTCCTGAGATCTAATTTGGTGAAGAAGCGCGCCCCGTGCATTGCGATTAGAGGTAGCAGGTAACAGTACCTCACAGTAATCTGATTAGACCTCTATAATTAATACACGGGCGCAGACCTCCATGTCTGAATCCTGGCTTAGGAAGACCACCAAAAACGCTGAAATCTCCATCCCTAATTACAACATTTTCAGACAAGATAGAATGGCCAAAGGGGGCGGTGTTGCAATCTACTACAGAGATAGCCTGCAGAGTTCCTTATTACTATCCAGGTCTGTACCCAAACAATTTGAACTTTTACTTTTAAAATCCACCTTTCTAGAAACAAGTCTCTCACTGTTGCCGTTTCTATAGACCACCCTCTGCCCCCAGCTGTGCTCTGGACACCATATGTGAACTGATTGCCCCCAAACTATCTTCAGAGTTCGTGCTGCTAGGTGACCTAAACTGGGACATGCTTAACACCCCGGCCATCCTACAATCTAAGCTTGATGCCCTAAACCTCACACAAATCATCATTGAACCTACTAGGTACAACCCCAAAGCCGTAAACACGGGCACCCTCATAGATGTCATCCTCCAAACACACCCCTGCTTTTTTCAACCAAGATCTCAGTGATCACTGCCTCATTGCCTGCATCTGTAATGGGTTTGCGGTCAAACGACCTCTCATTACTGTCAAACGTTCCCTAAAACACTTCAGCGAGCAGGCCTTTCTAATCGACCTGGCCCGGGTATCCTGGAAGGATATTGACCTCATCCCGTCAGTGGAGGATGCCTGGTTATTCTTTAAAAGTGCCTTCCTCACCATCTTAAATAAGCATGCCCCATTCAAGAAATTTAGAACCAGGAACAGATATAGCCCTTGGTTCTCTCCAGACCTGACTGCCCTTGACCAGCACAAAAACATCCTGTGGCGTTCTGCATTAGCATCGAACAGCCCCCGTGATATGCAACTTTTCAGGGAAGTCGGGAACCAATATACACTGGCAGTTAGGAAAGCCAAGGCTAGCTTTTTTCAAGCAGAAATTTGCTTCCTGTAACACAAACTCAAAAAAGTTCTGGGACACTGTAAAGTCCATGGAGAATAAGAGCACCTCCTCCCAGCTGCCCACTGCACTGAGGATAGGAAACGCTGTCACCACCGATAAACCCACAATAATTGAGAATTTCAATAAGCATTTTTCTACGGCTGGCCATGCTTTCCAACTGGCTACCCCTACCCCGGTCAACAGCCCTGCACCCCCCTCAGTAACTCGCCCAAGCCTCCCCCATTTCTCCTTCTCCCAAATCCAGTTAGCTGATGTTCTGAAAGAGCTGCAAAATCTGGACCCCTACAAATCAGCCGAGCTAGACAATCTGGACCCTTTCTTTCTAAAATGATCTGCCGAAATTGTTGCAACCCCTATTACTAGCCTGTTCAACCTCTCTTTTGAGATTCCCAAAGACTGGAAAGCAGCTGTGGTCATCCCACTCATCAAAGGGGGAGACACTCTTGACCCAAACTGCTACAGACCTATATCTATCCTACCCGGCCTTTCCAAGGTCTTTGAAAGCCAAGTCAACAAACAGATTACCGACCATTTCGAATCCCACCGTACCTTCTCCGCTATGCAATCTGGTTTCAGAGCTGGTCATGAGTGCACCTCAGCCACGCTCAAGGTCCTAAACGACATCATAACCGCCATCGATAAGAGACATTACTGTGCAGCCATATTCATTGATCTGGCCAAGACTTTCGACTCTGTCAAACACCACATCCTTATCGGCAGACTCGACAGCCTTGGTTTCTCAAATGATTGCCTCGCATGGTTCAGCAAATACTTCTCCGATAGAGTTCAGTGTGTCAAATCGGAGGGCCTGTTGTCCGGGCCTCTGGCAGTCTCTATGGGGGTGCCACAGGGTTCAATTCTTGGGCCGACTCTCTTCTCTGTATACATCTATGATGTCGCTCTTGCTGCTGGTGAGTCTCTGACCCACCTCTACGCAGACGACACCATTCTGTATACTTCTGGCCCCTCTTTGGACACCGTGTTAACTACCCTCCAGACGAGCTTCAATGCCATACAACTCTCCTTCCGTGGCCTCCAACTGCTCTTAAACGCAAGTAAAACTAAATGCATGCTCTTCCGCCCGTCCAGCATCACTACTCTGGACGGTTCTGTCTTAGATTATGTGGACAACTACAAATATCTAGTTGTCTGGTTAGACTGTAAACTCTCCTTCCAGACTCACATCAAACATCTCCAATCCAAAATTAAATCTAGAATTGCCTTCCTATTTCGCAACAAAGCATCCTTCACTCATGCTGCCAAACATACCCTCGTAAAACTGACCATCCTACCGATCCTCGACTTCGGTGATGTCATTTACAAAATAGCCTCCAATACTCTACTCAACAAATTGGATGCAGTCTATCACAGTGCCATCTGTTTTGTCACCAAAGCCCTATATGCCACCCACCACTGCGACCTGTACGCTCTCGTTGGCTGGCCCTCGCTTTACACTCATCGCCATACCCACTGGCTCCAGGTCATCTAGAACTCCCTGCTAGGTAAAGCCCCGCCGTATCTCAGCTCGCTGGTCACCATAGCAGCACCAACCCGAAGCACGCGCTCCAGCAGGTATATCTCACTGATCACCCCCAAAGCCAATTCCTCCTTTGGCCGACTTTCCTTCCAGTTCTCTGCTGCCAATGACTGGAACGAAATACAAAAATCTCTGAAACTGGAGACACTTATCTCCCTCACCAGCTTTAAGCACCAGCTGTCAGAGCAGTTCACAGACCCCTGCACCTGTACATAGCCCATCTGTTAATAGCCCAACCAACTACGTCATCCCCTACTGTATTTATTTATTTATCTTGTTCCTTTGCACCCCAGTATTTCTACATTGCACATTCATCTACTGCACATCTACCATTCCAGTGTTTAAATGCTATATTGTAATTACTTTGCCACCATGGCCTATTTATTGCCATACTTTCCTTATCTTACCTCATTTGCACTCTTTGTATATAGATTTGTTTTTTCTACTGTATTATTGACTGTATGTTTGTTTTACTCCATGTGTAACTCTGTGTTGTTGTATATGTCGAACTGCTTTGCTTTATCTTGGCCAGATCGCAGTTGTAAATGAGAACTTGTTCTCAACTTGCCTACCTGGTTAAATAAAGGTGAAGTAAATAAAATAAAAAAATTATAAAATGGGGATCCCTAAACTATGGGCGAACGATCTATCTATAAAATTCCCAGCCGCGCCTGAATCGAGGAGCCTTATGCTGGGGAAAATCAGGAAAAGTGACATACAAAAACATATGTGCAACAGAGGACTCTGGGTGAAAATGGAGCCGGCTCACCTGAGGAGTGACGCCAGAGCGCCCTGCCTGCTGCCTCGATACCCAGAGGAACCAACCCGGCACCGACTGGCAGTGTGACCTCTGCGGCCACAGATGGTGCACGAGCTGGAACCCCCTCCGGTCTCCCTGCGCACCGCCACTTCCAACTCCATGGGTATCGGAGAGGGAGTGCGGGGGGATGGAACCAACAGACCCCGATCTGAACGTCCGCGGGTAGCCTGCAGGTTATCCAGCCGGATGGACAGGTCCACCAACTGGTCAAAGGTAAGGGTGGTGTGTCTGCATGCCAACTCCCGACAGACGTCCTCGCACAGACTGCAGCGATAATGGTCTATCAGGGCCCTTTCGTTCCATCCCGCGCCGGCAGCCAGGGTCCGAAACTCCAGGGCAAACTCCTGGGCGCTCCTCGTCTCCTGCCTTAGATGGAAAAGGCGTTCACCCGCCGCTCTACCCTCGGGCGGGTGGTCGAAGACTGCCCGGAAACAGCGGGTGAACTCCTCAAACCGGTCCAATGCTGCATCTCCCTCTCCCTCTCTCCACACGGCGTTGGCCCACTCCAGGGCTTTCCCGGTGAGGCACGAGACGAGGGCGGACACCCTCTCACGGCCCGAAGGAGCCGGGTGGACAATTGTCAGGTACAAATCCAGTTGTAATAGGAACCCCTGGTAGTTCGCAGCACTCCCATCATAATCATGGGGAAGGGAGAGACAAATCCCGCTGGAACCAGGAGAAGGAGGGGCGAGTGGTGGAGACCCCGGTTGTGCTGGTGGAGGCGCTGGTAGAACTCCCTGTCTCTCCCAGCGGTCAATGGTGGTGCCTAGATGGTGGAGCATTGCTGCGTGCTCCCGAACATGTTCCTCCACCCCTATTCCCGGGGTACCAGCTCCTGCTGACTCCATATGTTTTGGTCCGGAATTCTGTAAGGGGTGCGTACTGGCGATAGAGAAGTCAGGCGCAGGAGAGCAGAACTCTGTTTTCGCAATGGAGTAGTTTAATAATAAAACCAACCAGAAAACAGAACAAATATAATAAATGGGTAACATAACCCGTAGCATACCATAAACGTGCACAACACTTACACACAAACAATTTGCGGACAAGGAATTGGGTTAAATACACAGAGGGTTAAATATACAACATGTAATGAATGGAATTGAAACCAGGTGTGTGGGAAGACAAGACAAAACAAATGGAAAATGAAAAATGGATCGATGATGGCTAGAAGACCGGTGACGCCGAGCGACACCCGAACAAGGAGAGGCACCAACTTCGGCGGAAGTCGTGACAGAGAGAAAGGAAGAGAAAGAGGAAGGAAGAGAGAGACGAAGGAAGAGAAAGAGAAAGGAAGAGAGAGAGGAAGGAAGAGAAAGAGGAAGGAAGAGAGAGAGGAAGGAAGGACGGACAGAAGAAAGGAAGGAAGAGAAAGAGAAAGGAAGAGAGAGAGGAAGGAAGAGAGAGAGAAAAGAAGAGAGAGAGGTAGGAAGAGAGAGAGGAAGGAAGAGAGAGAGGAAGGAAGGACGGAAGAGAAAGAGAAAGGAAGAGAGAGAGGATGGAAGAGAGAGAGGAAGGAAGAGGAAGTGGAAGGAAGAGGAAGGAAGAGAAAGGACAAGAAAGAGAAAGGAAGAGAAAGATAAAGGAAGAGAACGAGGATGGAAGAGAAAGAGGAAGATAGAGAAAGATAGAGGAATAGAAAGAGGAAGGAAGAGAGAGAGGAAGGAAGAGAAAGAAAAGGGAAGAGAGAATGGAAGGAAGAGGAAGGAAGAGGAAGAGGAAGGAAGAGAAAGAGGATGGAAGAGCGAGATAAATGAAAAGTGAGAGGAAGGAAGAGAGAGGAAGGAAGAGAGACCGGAAGGAAGAGAGCGGAAGGAAGAGAGAGCGGAAGGAAGAGAAAGAGGAAGGAAGAGAGAGCGGACGGAAGAGAGAGCGGAAGGAAGAGAGAGCGGAAGGAAGAGAGCGGAAGGAAGAGAAAGAGGAAGGAAGAGAGAGAGAGAGAGAAAGAAAGGAAGAGGAAGGAAGAGAAAGAGGAAGGAAGAGTGAGAGAAAGGAAGAGAGAGAGGAAGGAAGATAGAGAGGAAGGAAGAGGGAAAGAGGAGGATATGGTGTATGAAAGAATAGTTATGTGAATATATAATTAGGGTGTATGTTGGGAGGAAGTGTGTGTTTGTGTGTGTGTGTGTTTGTGTGATGAGGGGGATATGGTATGTTAAGCAGAGGAGTGGATGGGTATTTGCTGTTCCTTATTGCCTATATATGATAAAAGTTTTAGAGCTAATTTCATGTCAATAATACACATTTTGCCATGAGGCTGAGAGAACATTTCATTTTTTTTTTTACATTTGCGGGGGCTGTGGGGGTGTGTTATACGCCAGTGTTCTCTCCTCATCTCCTGTTCGCGTAAGAACATAATGAAGGCGGGACCTAAAAATGGCAGTTTAAACAAAGGAGCGAAACAGCAGGAAATTGCCAGGACTTTTCTTCCATCGCTATGACAACAACCTGCTCAGATCCGCTCTGTTCTGTTCTGCTCCCAAACGTACTGCTCAAATGTCAACTCCAACTAGAGACACAGAGTTCCACAAAGTGACAGAGACATACTGCAGTCAACACATCCATCTATCTATCTCACTACTCATTTGAGGACACAAAGATGAAGATATTGTCACAATTTTTGTGAGGCAGCCAGAGCATTGTGTATAGTATGCATGACAGTGTCATCTTGTTGAGTGTTTCTTTTAAGACAGACAGACAGACAGACAGACAGAGAGGCAGACAGACATACAGACAAAGAGGCAGACAGACAGAGTATCAATGTAGTGAAGTTAGATGAGATTGTTGTTGTATTGGAGCTGCCCTATGGCGACTAACAACAGATATTCTCTATCAGACGGGTCTTCCTGCTTTAAATGAATAACAACATTATATTCATGAGATCTGGAGTCACAATGTATTATGAGAGGCAGCCTTCAAACGCCTGAGTCCAACCAGCAGTCCAGCAGTATAAACAAAAGGGTAATGGAAAAGCAAAGAGTGTGTGTGTGTGTGGTGTGTGTGTGTTTATGTTTGTCTGTGTGTGTGTATTTATGTATGCGCGCATGCATTCATTTGTGTGTGCGTGTGCACATGTGTGTACCAACATGTGTATGTGTTTGGGTGGCTTGGGTGGCTGGAGTCTGACAATTCTTTGGGCCTTCTTCTGACACCGCCTGGTATAAAGGTCCTAGATGGCAGGGAGGCCGGCCCCAGTGATGAACTGGGCCGTACACACCACCCTCTGTTGCGCCTTGAAGTTGGGTGCCTTGCATTTGCCATACCAAGCGGTGATGCAGCCAGTCAAGATGCTCTCAATGGTGCAGCTGTAGAACTTTCTGAGGACCTCAGGGCCCATGCCAAATCTATTCAGCCTCCTGAGGGAGACAAGGCGTTGTCGTGTCCGCTTCACAACTCTGTTGATGTGTGTGGACCATTTTAATTACTTAGTGATGTGAACACCGAGGAACTTTAAGCTCTCGACCCGTTCCACTACAGCCCTGTCAATGTGGATAGGGTTGTGCTCTGCCCTCTGTTTCTTGTAGTCCACTATCAGCTCCATTTTCTTGTTGAAGTTGAGGGAGAGGATGTTGTCCTGGCATCACACTGCCAGGTCTCTGACCTCTACTACACTGCCAGGTCTCTGACCTCTGCCACACTGCCAGGTCTCTGACCTCTACCACACTGCCAGGTCTCTGATCTCTACCTCACTGCCAGGTCTCTGACCTCTACCACACTGCCAGGTCTCTGACCTCTACCACACTGCCAGGTCTCTGACCTCTACCACACTGCCAGGTCTCTGACCTCTACCACACTGCCAGGTTTCTGACCTCTACCACACTGCCAGGTCTCTGACATCTACCACACTGCCAGGTCTCTGACATCTACCACACTGCCAGGTCTCTGACCTCTGCTAAACCGCCAGGTCTCTGATTAACTAGACCATGTCTGGCCTTGCTGCTCTGTTAATGCTGATACCTCTGGCCTCTCTCAACCTGTGTGTGTGGGTGATCTTTGAAGCCTCAATCCCAGTGGCTTGCTTTCCCCTTGAAGACAGATCTGGGATCAGTTGCAGGTAAAAGCTGTCCTCAGACATGTCAGTCTGGGATCAATACAACCTGTCACCTGTCAACCTGTCACTACAACTATACAGAGTGGAGAATGCGTGTTATGGAGAGAGTGAAGGCACAGGAAGACAGAGCTCTTGGATAAGCTATCCTCAAAGACACAGAAAGACAGAGCTCATGGATAAGGTATCCTCAAAGATACAGGAATAAAGAGATATTGGATAAGGTATTCTCAAAATTACAGGAAGACAGAGCTCTTGGATAAGGTATCCTCAAAGATACAGGAATAAAGAGATATTGGATAAGGTATCCTCAAAATTACAGGAAGACAGAGCTCTTGGATAAGGTATCCTCAAAGACACTGGAAGACAGAGCTCTTGGATAAGGAACCCTCAAAGACACAGGAAGACAGAGCTCTTGGATAAGCAAACCTTAATGACACAGGAAGACAGAGCTGTTGGATAAGCTATCCTTAAAGACACAGGAAGAAAGAGATATTGGATAAGGTATCCTCAAAGATACAGGAAGACAGAGATATTGGATAAGGTATCCTCAAAGACACAGGAAGACAGAGCTCTTGGAAAAGGAACCCTCAAAGACACAGGAAGACAGAGCTCTTGGATAAACTATCCTCAACAGCCAGAGGCAAGTGTGTGTGTTCACATCTGCTGTTTACACATGGGCAGCCAGATCCCTCTGGAGGCCTTTGGAGCCAAAAGTCATCATCCTCTCCTTTTCTGTCCTGTCCCCCTCTCTCTCTACTCCCTGTCTCATCTCCTCCCCAGACCTCTCTCCTCACCTCCCCTCACCTCTCCTCTCCTCTACTCTCTTTATTCCATCTCACCTGCAAATCAATCCCAGAACAACAGCAAAGGACCTTGTGAAGATGCTGGAGGAAACAGGTACAAAAGTATCTATATCCACAGTAAAACGAGTCCTATATCGACATAACCTGATAGGCCGTTTAGCAAGGAAGAAGCCACTGCTCCAAAACCGCCATAAAAACGGCAGACTACGTTTTGCAACTGCACATGGGGACAAAGATTGAATTTTTTGGAGAAATGTCCCCTGGTCTGTTGAAACAAAAATAGAACTGTTGGCCATTATGACCATCGTTATGTTTGGAGGAAGAAGGGGGAGTTCTTGCAAGCCGAAGAACACCATCCCAACCGTGAAGCACCGGGGTGGCAGCATCATGTTGTGGGGGTGCTTTGCTGCAGGAGGGACTGGTGCACTTCACAAAAAAGATCATCATGAGGGAGGAAAATGATGTGGATATATTGAAGTAACCTCTCAAGACATCAGTCAGGAAGTTAAAGCTTAGTCGCAAATGGGTCTTCCAAATGGACAATGACCACAAGCATACTTCCAAAGTTGTGGCAAAATGGCTTAAGGACAACAAGCCATCACAAAGCCCTGACCTCAATCCTATAGAAAATTTGTGGGCAGAACTGAAAATGCGTGTGCGAGCAAGGAGGCCTACAATCCTGACTCAGTTACACCAGCTCTGTCAGGCGGAATGGGCCCAATTCCCCCAACCTATTGTGGGAAGCTTGTGGAAGGCTACCCGAAACGTTTTACCCAAATTAAACAATTTCAAGGCAATTTCAAGGCAGTATTTGCTACCAAATACTAATTGAGTGTATGTAAACTTCTGACCCACTGGGAATGTGATGAAAGAAATAAAAGCTGAAATAAATAATTCTCTCTACTATTATTCTGACATTTCACATTCTTAAAATAAAGTGGTGATCCTAACAGACCTAAAACAGACCTACATTTTTACTAGGATTAAATGTCAGGAATTGTGAAAAACTGAGTTTAAACAACTACTTAGGGAGCACCGGCGTACTAGCGGGCCACTCCCGACACTACCCGGTGAAATGTAAGGCGCCAAATTCAAAATCCAAAAGTTGAATTATTAAACGTTCATCAATATACAAGTGTTGCATAGTCATCAAAAGCTCTCCTTCTTGGCAATATCACAGCGTTGTCAGATTTCAAAAAGGCTTTACGGTGAAAGCACAACATTTGATTGTTTGAGAATAGCACCTCCAATATTTATTCATTAGCATAAATTCATATCCAGCGCGGGTCACACAAAACCCATATAAGAGCTGAGGGCTTCCCAAGTGTCCAACGAAGACATCCAATGGTTCTATTGTTAGAAAAAGTCATTTATTATATCCATAAATCTCAGTTTGGTTGGCGCGTTATGATCATAAAATCCACCGTTGAGTAATCCATTGAACCGTGAAGAGAACACGTTCAAATTATACCTATAAACTTTCTACAAACAAATCAAACATCATTTTTAATGTATCCTTAGGTATCCTTTTATGTATACAGTGAGGGAAAAAAGTATTTGATCCCCTGCTGATTTTGTACGTTTGCCCACTGACAAAGAAATGATCAGTCTATAATTTTAATGGTAGGTTTATTTGAACAGTGAGAGACAGAATAACAACAAAAAAATCCTGAAAAACGCATGTGAGAAATGTTATAAATTGATTTGCATTTTAATGAGGGAAATAAGTATTTGACCCCCTCTCAATCAGAAAGATTTCTGGCTCCCAGGTATCTTTTATACAGGTAACGAGCTGAGATTAGGAGCACACTCTTAAAGGGAGTGCTCCTAATCTCAGTTTGTTAACTGTATAAAAGACACCTGTCCACACAAGCAATCAATCAATCAGATTCCAAACTCTCCACCATGGCCAAGACCAAAGAGCTCTCCAAGGATGTCAGGGACAAGATTATAGACCTACTCAAGGCTGGAATGGGCTACAAGACCATCGCCAAGCAGCTTGGTGAAAAGGTGACAACAGTTGGTGCGATTATTCGCAAATGGAAGAAACACAAAAGAACTGTCAATCTCCCTCGTCCTGGGGCTCCATGCAAGATCTCACCTCGTGGAGTTGCAATGATCATGAGAACGGTGAGGAATCAGCCCAGAACTACACAGGAGGATCTTGTCAATGATCTCAAGGCAGCTGGGACCATAGTCACCAAGAAAACAATTGGTAACACACTACGCCGTGAAGAACTGAAATCCTGCAGCGCCCGCAAGGTCCCCCTGCTCAAGAAAGCACATATACATGCCCGTCTGAAGTTTGCCAATGAACATCTGAATGATTCAGAGGACAACTGGGTGAAAGTGTTGTGGTCAGATGAGACCAAAATGGAGCTCTTTGGCATCAACTCAACTCGCCGTGTTTGGAGGAGGAGGAATGCTGCCTATGACCCCAAGAACACCATCCCCACCGTCAAACATGGAGGTGGAAACATTATGCTTTGGGGGTGTTTTTCTGCTAAGGGGACAGGACAACTTCACCGCATCAAAGGGACGATGGACGGGGCCATGTACCGTCAAATCTTGGGTGAGAACCTCCTTCCCTCAGCCAGGGCATTGAAAATGGGTCGTGGATGGGTATTCCAGNATGACAATGACCCAAAACACACGGCCAAGGCAACAAAGGAGTGGCTCAAGAAGAAGCACATTAAGGTCCTGGAGTGGCCTAGCCAGTCTCCAGACCTTAATCCCATAGAAAATCTGTGGAGGGAGCTGAAGGTTCGAGTTGCCAAACGTCAGCCTCGAAACCTTAATGACTTGGAGAAGATCTGCAAAGAGGAGTGGGACAAAATCCCTCCTGAGATGTGTGCAAACCTGGTGGCCAACTACAAGAAACGTCTGACCTCTTTTACTTGGTTTTGCCACCAAGTACTAAGTCATGTTTTGCAGAGGGGTCAAATACTTATTTCCCTCATTAAAATGCAAATCAATTTATAACATTTTTCACATGCGTTTTTCAGGATTTTTTTGTTGTTATTCTGTCTCTCACTGTTCAAATAAACCTACCATAAAAAGTATAGACTGATAATTTCTTTGTCAGTGGGCAAACATACAAAATCAGCAGGGGATCAAATCCTTTTTTCCCTCACTGTATATATATGTAAGTATATATACACAGTACCAGTCTAAAGTTTGGACACACCTACTCATTCAAGGGTTTTTCTTAATTTTTTATTATTTTCTACATTGTAGAATAATAGTGAAGACATCAAAACTATGAAATAACACATATGGAATCATGTAGTAACCAAAAACGTTTTAAACAAATCGAAATATATTATATTTTTGAGATTCTTCATAGTAGCCACCCTTTGCCTTGATGGCATCTTTGCACACGCTTGGCATTCTCTCAACCAGAATCACCTGGAATGGCTTTCCAACAGTATTGAAGAAGTTCCCACATATGCTGAGCACTTGTTGACTGCTTTTCCTTCACTCTGTGGTCCAACTCATCCCAAACCATCTCAATTGGGTTGAGGTCAGGTGATTGTGGAGGCCAGGTCATCTGATGCTGAACTCCATCACTCTCCTTCTTGGTCAAATAGCCCTTACACAGCCTGTAGGTGTGTTTGGTCATTGTCCTGTTGAAAAACAAATGATAGTCCCACTAAGCGCAAACCAGATGGGATGGCGTATCACTGCAGAATGCTGTGGTAGCCATGCTGGTTAAGAATGCCTTGAATTCTAAATAAGTCACTGACAGTGTCAACAGCAAAGCACCACCACACAATCACACCTCCTCCTCCATGCTTCACGTTGGGAACCACACATGCAGAGATCATCCGTTCACCTACTCTGCATCTCACAAAGACACAGGGGTTGGAACCAAAACCTCAAAATTGGACTCATCAGACAAAAGGACAGATTTCTAACGTTCTAATGTCCATTGCTCATATTTCTTGGCCCAAGCAAGTCTCTTCTTCTAATTGGTGTCCTTTATTAGTGGTTTCTTTGCAGCAATTCAACCATGAAGGCCTGATTCATGCAGTCTCCTCTGAACAGTTGATGTTGAGATGTGTCTGGTACTTGAACTCTGTGAATCAGTTATTTGGGCTGCAATTTGAGAGGCTGGTAACTCAAATGAACTTATCCTCTGCAGCAGAGGTAACACTGGGTCTTCTTTTCCTGTGGCGGTCCTCATGAGAGCCAGCTTCATCATAGCGCTTGAAGTTTTTTGCGACTGCACTTGAAGAAACGTTCAAAGTTCTTGAAATGTTCCGTATTGACTGACCTTCATATCTTAAAGTAATGATGAACTGTCATTTCTCTTTGCTTATTTGAGGTGATCTTGCCATAATATGGTTTTGGTCTTTTACCAAATAGGGCTATCTTTTGTATACCACCCCTACCTTGTCCCAATACAACTGATTACACATTAAGAAGGAAAGAAATTTCCCAACTGAACTTTTAACAAGGCACAACTGTTAATTGAAATGCATTCCAGGTGACCACCTCATGAAGCTGGTTGAGAGAATGCCAAGACTGTGCAAACCTGTCATCACTTTTTTTGCACACAACATGATTCCATATGTGTTATTTCATAGTTTTTATATCTTCATTATTATTCTACAATGTAGAAAATAGTAAAAAGAAAGAAAACCCCTTGAATGAGTAGGTGTGTCCAAACTTTTGACTGGTACTGTGTATCTAAATCAAATCCAATCAAATTTTTCTAGTCACACACACTATTTAGCAGATGTTAATGCGAGTGTAGCGAAATGCTTGTGCTTCTAGTTCCGACCATGCAGTAGTATCTAACAAGTAATCTAACAATTTTACAAAAACTACCTTATACACACAAGAGTAAAGGAATGAATACGAGTATGTACATATAAATATATGGATGTACGATGGCTGACCGGCATAGGCAAGATGCAGTAGATGGTATAGAGTACAGTATATAAATAAGAGATGAGTAATGTAGGATATGTAAACATTATATAAGTGGCATCGTTTAAAGTGGGTAGTGATACATTTATTACATCCACTTTTTAATTATTAAAGTGGCTAGAGATTTGAGATAATGGCCGAACGGCATAGGCAAGATTCAGTAGATGGTATAGAGTACAGTGTATACATATGAGATGAGTAATGTCGGATATGTAAACATAATATACAAAATTGTTTAGTGATACATTTGTTACATCCAATTTTCAATTATTTAAAGTGGCTAGAGATTTAAGTCAGTATGTTGGCAGCAGCCACTCAATGTTAGTGATGGCTGTTTAACAGTCTGATGGCCTTGAGATAGAAGCTGTTTTTCAGTCTCTGCGTCCCAGCTTTGATGCACCTGTACTGACCTCGCCTTCTGGATAATAGCGGGGTGAACAGGCAGTGGCTCGGGTGGTTGGTGTCCTTGATTATCTATTTGGCCTTCCTGTGACATTGGGTGTAGGTGTCCTGGAGGGCAGGTAGTTTACCCCCGGTGATGCGTTGTGCAGCCCTCACTACCCACTGGAGAGCCTTACAATTGTGGGCGGAGCAGTTGCCATACCAGGCGGTGATACAGCCCGACAGGATGCTCTTGATTGTGCATCAGTAGAAGTTTGTGAGTGTTTTTGGTGACAAGCCGAATTTCCTCAGCCTCCTGAGGTTGAAGAGGCGCTGTTGACCCTTCTTCACCACGCTGTCTGTGTGGGTGGACCATTTCAGTTTGTCCGTGATGTGTATGCCGAGGAACTTAAAACTTTCCACCTTCTCCACTACTGTCCCGTCGATGTGGATAGGGGGGTGCTCCCTCTCCTGTTTCCTGAAGTCCACGATCATCTCCTTTGTTTTGTTGACGTTGAGTGAGAGGTTATTTTCTTGACACCACACTCCGAGGGCCTTCACCTCCTTCCTGTAGGCTGTCTCGTCGTTGTTGGTAATCAAGCCGACCACTGTAGTGCCGTCAGCAAACTTGATGATTGAGTTGGAGGCGTGCTTGGCCACGCAGTCATGGGTGAACAGGGAGTGCAGGAGATGGCTGAGAACGCACCCTTGTGGGGCCCCAGTGTTGAGGATCAGCGGGGTGGAGATGTTGTTTCCTACCCTCACCACCTGGGGCCGGCCCATCAGAAGTCCGGACCCAGTTACACAGAGCTGGGTCGAGACCTAGGGTCTCAAGCTAAATGACGAGTTTGGAGGGTACTATGGTGTTAAATGCTGAGCTGTAGTTGATGAACAGCATTCTTACATAGGTATTCTTCTTGTCCAGATGGGTTAGGGCAGTGTGCAGTGTGATTGCGATTGCGTCGTCTGTGGACCTATTGGGTCTAGGGTGTCTGGTAGGATGGAGGTGATATGATCCTTGACTAGTCTCTCAAAGCACTTCATGATGACGGAAGTGAGTGCTACGGGGCGATAGTCATTTAGCTAATTTAGCTTAGCTTTCTTGGGAACAGGAACAATGGTGGCCCTCTTGAAGCATGTAGGAACAGCAGACTTTGTAGTCTGTGATTGACTGTGGACCCTGCCACATTCCTCTCGTGTCTGAGCCGTTGAATTGTGACTCTACTTTGTCTCTATACTGACGCTTAGCTTGTTTGATTGCCTTGCGGAGGGAATAGCTACACTGTTTGTATTCAGTAATGTTTCCGGTCGCCTTACCCTGGTTAAAAGCAGTGGTTCGCACTTTCAGTTTTGCGCGTATGCTGCCATCAATCCACGGTTTCTGGGGAAGGTTTTAATAGTTGCTATGGGTACAACATCACCGATGCACTTGCTAATAAACTCGCTCACCGAATCAGCGTATACATCAATGTTGTTGTCTGATGCTATCCGGAACATATCCCAGTCGACGTGCTCGAAGTAATCTTGAAGCGTGGAATCAGATTTGTCGGACCATCGTTGAACAGACCTGAGCACGGGCGTTTCCAGTTTAAGTTTCTGTCTATAGGCTGGGAGCAACAAAATGGAGTCATGGTCAGACTTGCCGAAAGGAGGGCGGAGAATGGCCTTATATGCGTCGCGGAAGTTAGAATAACAATGATCCAGGATTTTGCCAGCCCGGGTCGCACATTCGATATGCTGATACAATTTAGGGAGCCTTGTTTTCAGATTAGCCTTGTTAAAATCACCAGCCACAATAAATGCAGCCTCAGGATATGTGGTTTCCAGTTTACATAGAGTCCAATTAATTTCTATCTGTGCCGTCGATGTCTCAGCTTGAGGGGGGATATATGCGACTGTGATTATAACCGAGGAGAATTCTCTTGGTAGATAATGCGTTCGACATTTGATTGTAAGGAATTCTAGGTCAGGTGAACAAAAGAACTTGAATTCCTGTATGTTGTTATGATCACACCACGTCTCGTTAATCATAAGGCACACACCCCCGCCCTTCTTCTTACCAGATAGATGTTTGTTTCTGTCGGCACGATGAGTGAAGAAACCATGTGGCTGTACCGACTCTGATAACGTGTCCTGAGTGAGCCATGTTTCCGTGAAGCAAAGAACATTTCAGTCGCTGATGTCTCTCTGGAATGCAACCCTTGCTCGGATTTCGTCTACCTTGTTGTCCAGAGACTGGACATTGGCAAGTAGTATACTCGGGAGCGGTGCGCGATGTGCCAGTCTACGGAGCCTGACCAGAACCCCTTCTCCTGCGCCGCCGTTGTTTTGGGTCGCCAGCTGGGATCCAGTCTATTGTCCTTGTTGGTGGTCCAAACAGAGGATCCGCTTCGGGAAAGTCGTATTCCTGGTCGTAATGTTGGTAAGTTGACGTTGTTCTTATATCCAATAATTCCCCCCGGCTGTATGTAATAAAACTTAAGATTTCCCGGGGTAACAATGTAAGAAGTAATGCATAAAAAACAAAATATTGCATAGTTTCCTGAGAACATGAAGCGAGGCTGCCATCTCTGTCGGGGCCAGAAGTCCATCTATATATTCATACAGCAAGCAGGGTCAGACTATGTAACTACTTCATGAGTGAGAGACAGAGAGAGAGAGAGAGAGTGCTGTACGTACGTGTGTGTGTACATACATGTGCGTACGCCTATGTGTGTGTGTCTCTCTGGCAGTGTGTATCTCAGTGTGTGTGTGTATGTTGTACGTGCCACAGACATGGAGATAAATAGCACTGGATTTTCTATCCTGAGACAACAGCAGACCTGATTGGCAATTAAAACAGCCAAAGTGAGGAGCTCAGAGTC
This sequence comes from Hucho hucho, assembly GCA_003317085.1. NCBI lineage: Eukaryota > Metazoa > Chordata > Actinopteri > Salmoniformes > Salmonidae > Hucho > Hucho hucho. The sequence goes on from QNTS01006707.1 coordinate 50,067, forward strand.
CGTATTCCAGCCTTCCAGCTAAACACTCTTCATCTCTCTGTCTCCCTCTTTCTTTCTCTATTAATATACCTCTCTCTCTCTCTCTCTTCATCTCTCTGTCTCCCTCTTTCTTTCTCTATTAATATACCCCTCTCTCTCTCTCTCTCTCTCT
>QNTS01006708.1:18354-35345 GCA_003317085.1 Hucho hucho
ATATTCATTCATGTAGTGCAAAACCGGTTCCCAATCCTTCCCTCTGACACTCTCCCTCTGACTCTCACCCTCTCTCTGACTCTTTCTCTCCCTCTCTCTCTGACTCTCTCCCTCTGACTCTCTCTCTCTCTGACTCTTTCTCTCTCTCTCTCTCTGACTCTCTCTCTCTGACTCTCTCTCTCTCTTTCTGACTCTCTCTTTTTGCATGTGTGTGGGATTCATCCGATGGCTTTGAAGAGTTTACCACATCAGTCACTGGCGTCAAGTGCATCGATGACGTTGTCCCCACAGTGACCGTAAGTAAACAAACAGAAGCCATGAATTACAGGCAACATCCTCAATGAGCTAAAGGCTAGAACTGCTGCGTTCAAGGAGCGGGACACTATGACCTCCAATGAGCAATCAAACAGGCAAAGCGTCAATACAGGACTAAGATCGAATCCTAGTATGCGGGATCTGACGCTCGTCACATGTGGCAGGGCTTGCAAACTATCAGGATTACAAAGGAAAACATAGCCGAGAGCTGCCCATTGATGCAAGCCTACCAGACAGGCTAAATGCCTTCAATGCTTCTCTTCGAGGCAGCAACACTGAACCATGCATGAGAGCACCAGCTGTTCTGGACGACTATGTGATCACGCTCTCCACAGCCGATGTGAGTAAGACTGATTACCAGGACGTATACGCAGAGCATGCGCTGACCAGCTGGCAAGTGTCTTCACTGACATTTTCAACCTATCCCTGACCAGTCTGTAACACCTACATGATTCAAAGAGACCACCATAGTCCCTGTGCCCAAGAACGCCAAGGTAACCTGTCTAAATGACTATCGCCTTGTAGCACTCAAATCTGTATCCATGAAATGCTTTGAAAGGCTGGTCATGGCTGACATCAACACCATCATCCCAGACACACTGGACCCCACTCCAATTCACATACCGCCCCAACAGATCCAAAGATGACACAATCTCAATTGCACTCCACACTGCCCTCTCCAAGCTGGACAAGAGGAACACCTATGTGAGAATGCTGTTCATTGACAGCTCAGCGTTCAATACCACAGTGCCCTACAATCTCATCACTAAGTTAAGGACCCTGGGGCTGAATACCTTCCTCTGCAACTGGATCATGTACTTCCTGATGGGCTGGCCTCAGGTGTTGAGGGTAGGCAATAACACATTCACAACGCTGACCATCAACACATGGACTTCTCAGGGGTGCGTGCTCAGTCCCTTCCTGTACTCCCTGTTCACCCACTACTGCGTGGCCGCGCACGACCCCAACACCATCATTAAGTTTGCTGACGACACGATGTTGGCAGGCCTGATCACCGATGATAAGACAGCCTATATGGAGGAGGTCAGAGAAGTTTTACAGCTGCACCATTGACAGCATCTTGACTGGCTGCATCAACGCTTGGTATGGCAACTGTTTGGCATCCGACCGTTACTTTTTTTACTGATCACATACTGTATGCTGCTGCTACTGTTAATTATCTATCCTGTTGCCTTGTCACCTTATAAATTCAGTTGAAGTTGGAAGTTTACATAGACTTAGGTTGGAGTCAATAAAACTCGTTTTTCAACCACTCCACAAATTTCTTGTTAACAAACTGTAGTTTTGGAAAGTCGGTTAGGACATCTACTTCGTGCAAGACACAAGTAATTTTTCCAACAATTGTTTATAGACAGATTATTTCACTTACAATTCACTGTATCACAATTCCAGTGAGTCAGAATTTTACATACACTAAGTTGACTGTGCCTTTAAACAGCTTGGAAAATTCCAGAAAATGATGTCACGGCTTTAGAAGCTTCTCATAGGCTAATTGATATAATTTGAGTCAATTGGATGTGTACCTGTGGATGTATTTCAAGGCCTAACTTCAGTGCCTCTTTGCTTGACATCATGGGAAAATCAAAAGAAATCAGCCAAGACCTCAGAAAATAAATTGTAGACCTCCACAAGTCTGGTTCATCCTTGGGAGCAATTTCCAAACGCCTGAAGGTACCACATTCATCTGTACAAACAATAGTACGCATGTATAAACACAATGGGACCACGCAGCCTTCATACCGCTCAGGAATGAGATACGTTCTGTCTCCTAGAGATGAACGTACTTTGGTGCAAATGTGCAAATCAATCCCAGAACAACAGCAAAGGACCTTGTGAAGATGCTGGAGGAAACAGGTACAAAAGTATCTATATCCACAGTAAAACGAGTCCTATATCAACATAACCTGAAAGGCCGCTCCGCAACGAAGAAGCCACTGCTCCAAAACCGCCATAAAAAAGCCAGACTACGGTTTGCAACTGCACATGGGGACGAAGATCGTACTTTTTGGAGAAATGTCCTCTGGTCTGATGAAACAAAAATAGAACTGTTTGGCCATAATAACCATTGTTATGTTTGGAGAAAAAAAGGGGGAGGCTTGCAAGCCGAAGAACACCATCCCAACCGTGAAGCACTGAGGTGGCAGCATCATGTCGTAGGGGTGCTTTGCTGCAGGAGGGACTGGTGCATGTCACAAAATAGATGGCATTATGAGGGAGGAAAATTATGTGGATATATTGAAGCAAAATCTCAAGATATCAGTCAGGAAGTTAAAGCTTGGTCGCAAATGGGTCTTCCAAATGGACAATGACCCCAAGCACACTTCCAAAGTTGGCTTTAGGACAACAAAGTCCAGATATTGGAGTGGCCATCACAAAGCACTGACCTCCATCCTATAGAAAATTTGTGGGAAGAACTGAACAAGCGTGTGTGAGTAAGGAGGCCTACAAACCTGACTCAGTTACACCAGCTCTGTCAGGAGGAAGGGGCCAAAATTCAACCAACTTATTGTGGGAAGCTTGTGGAAGGCTACCCAAAACGTTTGACCCAAGTTAAACAAGTTTAAAGGCAATGCTACTAATTGAGTGCATGTAAACTTCTGACCCACTGGGAATGTGATGAAAGAAATAAAAGCTAAAATAAATTATTCTCCCTACTATTATTCTGATATTTCACATTCTTAACATAAATTGGTGATCCTAACTGACCTAAGACAGGGAAGTTTTACTAGGAATAAATGTCAGTAATTGTGAAAAACTGAGTTTAAATGTATTTGGCTAAGGTGTATGTAAACCTCCGACTTCAACTGTATATACAGTGCTTTCAGAAAGTATTCACATCCCTTGACTTTTTAGTGTACATTTAAAATGTATTACATTTAGACACAATACCCCATAATGTCAAAGTGGAATTATATTTTTAGAAATGTGTAACAATGAATAAAAAATGAAAAGCTGTAATGTCTTGAGTCAATAAGTGTTCAATAAGTATGACAAGGCTAAATAAAAATGTCCTGAACAAGTCACATAATAAGTTGCAACAACTCTGTTTAACAAAATTGTTAATGACTACCTCATCTCTGTACCTCACACCTACAATTATCTGTTCGGTCCCTCAGCTGAGCAGTGCATTTAAACACAGATTCAACCAAAGACAAGGGAGGTTATCCAATACTTCGCAAAGAAGGGCTTCTATTTGTAGATGGGTAAAAATGAAAAACATCTTTGAGCATGGTGAAGTTATTAATCAGACTTTGGATAGTGTGTCAATACACCCAGTCACTACAAAAATACAGTCGTCAACCTAACTCAGTTGGAACCGCTCAGGGATTTCATCATGAGGCTAATGGTGACTTTAAAACAGTTACAGAGATAGTGGTTGTGATGGGAGAAAACTGAGGATGGATCAACATTGGAGTTACTCCACAATACTAGTCTAAATGACAGAGTGAAAAAAACAGAAGCCTGTACAGAAAACAAATATTTAAAAATTTGAGTCCTGTTTGCAATAATGCACTAAAGTAAAACTGCAACATTTTTGGCAAACAAGTTAACTTTATGTCCTGAATACAAAGTGTTATGTCTGTGTCAAATCCTACACAACTCATCACTGAGTACCACTCTTCATATTTTCAAGCATGGTGGTGGCTGCATCATGTTATGGATACGCTTGTCATTGGCAAGGACTAGGGAGTTTTTTAGGATACAAATAATTGGAATAGAGCTAAGCACAGGCAAAATCCTACAAGAAAACCTGATTCAGTCTGCTTTTCAACATACACTGGGACACAAATTCACCTTTCAGCAGGACAATAATCTAAAACAACAAGGCCAAATATATACTGGAATAGCTTACCAAGACAACATTGAATGTTCCTGAGTAGCCTATTTACAATTTTGACTTATTTTGGCTTGAAAATCTATGGCAACACTTGAAATTGCTGTATAGCAATGATCAACAACCAACTTGACAGAGCTTGAAGAATGTGCCCATATTGTACAATCCAGGTGTGCAAAGCTCTTAGAGAACACTGAGAAAGACTCACAGCTGTCAAAAATACTTATTTAAATTAGACATTTATGTATTTCATTTTCAATACATTTGCCCTCCCCCCCCCCAAAAAAAAAACTTGTCATTATGGGGTATTGTGTGTAGATAGGTAAGACAAATCAATAATCAATTGAATCCATTTTGAATTCAGGCTTTAACAACACGTGGAATAAGTCAAGGGGTATGACTACTTTCTGAAGGCCTCAATTACCTCGTCACCCTGCACATTGACTTGGTACTGGTACCCTGTATCAATTACCTCGTCACCCTGCACATTGACTTGGTACTGGTACCCTGTATCAATTACCTCGTCACCCTGCACATTGACTTGGTACTGGTCAAATTTTATTTGTCACATTTGCTGAATACAACAGGTTTAGACCTGACAGTGAAATGCTTACTTACAAGCCTTCAACCAACAATGCAGTTTTAAGAAAAAATATATAAAAAAAACAAGTAAGAGGAAAGAAAAACAAATAATTAAAGAGCAGCAGTAAATAACAATAGCAGGGCTATATACAGTGGAACCGGTTCAGAGTCAATGTGTCAATGTGCGGGGGCACCGGTGTCGAGGTAGGTGAGGTAATTATGTAAATGCAGGTAGGGTTATTAAAGTGGATATGCATAGATGATAACAGAGAGTAGCAGCAGCGTGGGGGGGGTGCAAACAGTCTGGGTAGCCATTTGATTAGCAGTTCAGGAGTCTTATGGCTTGGGGGTAGAAGCTGTTTAGAAGCCTCTCGGACCTAGACTTGGCGCTACGGTACCGCTTGCCGTGTGGTAGCAGAGAGAACAGGTTATGACTAGCGTGGCTGGAGTCTTTGACATTTTTTAGGGCCTTCCTCTGACACCGCCTGGAATAGAGGTCCTGGATGGCAGGAATCTTGGCCCCGGTGATGTACTGGGCCGTACGCACTACCCTCTGTAGTGCCTTGCGATCAGAGGCCGAGCAGTTGCCAACCAGGCAGTGATGCAACCCGTCAGGATGCTCTTGATGTGTGCAGCTGTAAAACCTTTTGAGGATCAGAGGACCCATGACAAATCTTTTCAGTCTCCTGAGGGGGAATATGTTTTGTTGTGCCATCTTCACGACTGTCTTGGTGTGCTTGGACCATGTTAGTTTGTTTGTGATGTGGACGCCAAGGAACTTGAAGCTCTCAACCTCTCCCTCAATGGATGAGAATGGGGGCGTGTTCGGTCCTCCTTTTCCTGTAGTCCACAATCATCTCCTTTGTCTTGATCAAATTGAGGGAGAGGTTGTTGTCCTTGCACCACACGGTCAGGTCACTGACCTCCTCCCTGTAGGCTGTCTCATCGTTGTTGGTGATCAGGCCTACCACTGTTTTGTCATCAGCAAACTTAATGATGGTTTTGTGCCTGGCCGTGCAGTCATGAGGGAACAGGGAATAGAGGAGGGGACTGAGCACGCACCCCTGAGGGGCCCCCGTGTTGAGGATCAGCTTGGCGGATGTGTTGTTACCTACCCTTACCACCTGGGGGCGGCCCGTCAGGAAGTCTAGGATCCAGTTGCAAATCAAATCAAATCAAATCACATTTTATTTGTCACATACACATGGTTAGCAGATGTTAATGCGAGTGTAGTGAAATGCTTGTGCTTCTAGTTCCGACCATGCAGTAGTATCTAACAAGTAATCTAACAATTTCACAACAACTACCTTATACACACAAGAGTAAAGGAATGAATACGAGTATGTACATATAAATATATGGATGAGCGATGGCTGACCGGCATAGGCAAGATGCAGTAGATGGTATGGAGTACAGTATATACACATGTATATATATGAGATGAGTAATGTAGGATATGTAAACATTATATAAATGGCATTGTTTAAAGTGGCTAGTGATACATTATTTCATCCAATTATAATTATTAAAGTGGCTAGAGATTTGGGTCGATGGCCGGACGGCATAGGCAAGATACAGTAGATGGTTTAGAGTACAATGTCTACATTTGATATGAGTATGTCGGATACGTAAACATTATATACAAAATTGTTTAAAGTGGCTAGTGATACATTGTTACATCCAATTCCTATGTTTAAAGTGGCTAGAGATTTAAGTCAGTATGTTGGCAGCAGCCACTCAATGTTAGTGATGGCTGTTTAACAGTCTGATGGCCTTGACCCCTGTAGTGTCGTCAGAGGGAGGTGATAAGTCCTAGGGTCCTTAGCTTACTGATGAGTTTTGAGGGCACTATGGTGTTGAATGCGGAGCTGTAGTCAATGAATAGCATTCTCACATAGGTGTTCCTTTTGTCCAGGTGGGAAAGGGCAGTGTGGAGTGCAATAGAGATTGCATCATCTTTGGATCTGTTGGTGCGGTATGCAAATTGGAGTGGATCCAGGGTTTCTGGGATTATGGTGTTGATGTGCGCCATGACCAGCCTTTAAAACATTTCATGGCCACAGACGTGAGTGCTACAGGTCGGTAGTCATTTAGGCAGTTTACCTTAGTGTTCTTGAACACAAAGCGTTATGGGAACGGTGACTATGGTGGTGTGCTTGAAACATGGTAGTATTACAGACTCAGACAGGGAGAGGTTGAAAATGTTAGTGAAGACATTTCGGAGTACACGTCCTGCTAATCCGTCTGGCCCAGCGGCCTTGTGAATGTGGACCTTTTCTACAGTCTTACTCACATCGGCTGCGAAGAGCGTGATAACACAGTCATCCGGAACAGCTGATGCTCTCATGCATGTTTCAGTGTTACTTACATCTGGTAGGCTTGTGTCACTGCAGCTCTCGGTTGTGCTTCCCTTTGTAGTCTGTAATAGTTTGCAAGCCCTGCCATATCCACCGAGTGTCGGAGCAGGTGTAGTAGGATTCAATATTAGTCCTGTATTGACACTTTGCCTGTTTGATGGTTTGTCGGAGAGCATAGCGGGATTTCTTATAAGCTTCAGAGTCCCGCTCCTTGACAGCGGCAGCTCTACCCTTTAGCTCAGTGCGAATGTTGCCTGTAATCCATGGCTTCTGGTTGGAGCATGTACATACAGTCACTGTGGGGATGACGTCCTCGATGCACTTATTGATAAAGCCAGTGACTGATGTGGTGTACTCCTCAATGCCATCGGAAGAATCCCAGAACATATTCCAGTCTGTGCTAGCAAAACAGTCCTGTATTTTAGCATCTGCTTCATCTGACCACTTTTTACAGACTGAGTCACTGGTGCTTCCTGCTTTAATTTTTGCTTGTAAGCAGGAATCAGGAGGATAGAGTTATGGTCAGATTTGCCAAATGGAGGGTGAGGGAGAAATTTCTATGCGTCTCAGTGTGTGGAGTAAACGTGGTCTACATTTTTTTTTACCTCTGGTTGCACATTTAACATGCTGATAGATATTCTGTAAAACTGATTTAAGTTTCCCTGTATTAAAGTCACTGGCTATTAGGAACGCCGCCTCTGGATGAGTGTTTTTCTGTTTGCTTATGGCGGAACACAGCTCATTGAGTGTGGTCTTAGTGCCAGCATCAGTCAGTGTTGGTATGTAGACAGCTACGAAAAACACAGATGAAAACTCTCTAGGTAGATAGCGTGGTCTACCTCAGGTGAGCAAAACTTTGAGACTTCCTTAGATATCATGTACCAGCTGTTGTTTACTTAAATGCATAGGCCCACACCCTGTGTCTTACCAGAGGCTGATGTTCTGTCCAGCCGATAGAGTGTATAACCCGCCAGCTGTAGGTTCTTAATATCACCAAGCCACGACTCGGTGAAACATGATATATTACAGTTTTTAATGTCCCGTTGGTTGGATATACGTGCTTTCAGTTCGTCCCATTTATTTTCCAGCGATTGAACGTTAGCTAGCAGAACGGAAGGCAAGGGCAGATTAGTCACTCCTCTCCTGATCCTCGCAAGGCACCCTGATCTTTTGCCTTGAAATCTGTTTCCTTCTCCAGCGAATCACGGGGATCGGGCCTGGTCGGGTGTCTGTAGTATATCCCTCATGTCCGACTCATTGAAGAAGAACTCCTCATCATATTTGAGGTGAGTAATCCCAGTTCTGAAGTCCAGACGCTCTTTTCTGTCATAAGTGACGGTAGCAGCAACATTATGTACAAAACAAATTACGCGAAAAAACTAACAAAATAGCATGATTGGTTGAGAGCTGATAAGATGGCAGCCCTACCCTCTGTCGCCATCTTAACAATAGATAAAATGTCGACACTACTTTTTGCCCCCCACTGGCGTTCTTGGGCACAGGGACTATGGTGGTCTGCTAGGAACATGTAGTTGAATAAAAAAATGTTCCACATTATTTCAACCCAAAATAAATACGTGATGACTTTGAATCAACGTGGAAAACTGACTGGATTTGCAAAAAGTCATCAATACGAGGGAATCTCGCCTTTTTTTTACTTAACCTTTTAGCTAAATCCAATGACATGGTGAAATGTATTGTTGATTTCACGCTGAATCCACGTTATTTGACTACTCAGCGAAATGTAAATAAATCAAAACTAGACATTGAACTGACGTCTGTGCACAGTGGGATACCATTCATTAAGACCTTCACCTAGAATAAAAGGTTTTATCTCTATTTTGTAGTATTGTATGTTTGTCCTAAATAACAGCTTTCTTGACAGCTAAATAAATGACATTTTCGTCAAAGGACAAAAGTTAACCCATTTTAGTGATTTGTTTGATCAGCCATAGCAGCCATTTCTTCAGACACACACACATAGCTATGTCTTTAACATCAGTTTCAAGGAAGTTTGATTTTATAATGACAACGCCAATAAAACAGACATGAACTGCTCTTCGGCCTAATCACAGGGAGCTCGTAAACCACTCAGCCATGAAGGAGGGCACATCTCTTCAAACTGTCCTGCAGATGAGAATAGTCAACCCCCCCAGCACTGAACACACCCAGGTCCCACGACTCACTGCTCCTCCATCATTGAGAGAGATACATTTCACAGAGCTGGAGAGAGACATGGTGGAGCTCAGAGAGCTAGTCCACACAATCCAGACAGAAAGGAACCACAAAACAGACCAGCACAACAACACCCCCACAACAAGACCCGGAGAGTGGAAGGTGGAGAGCCACAGCTCTCTGAGAGAGCTGGCTGCACTCTGGACTGAGGTGAGAGAACTTAAGGAGGAGAGAGAGGAACACATGAGCACAGGCTGCTTTTCCATCACTCTGCTGAAGTCCAACTTGTCCGAAAAACCAACTCAATTGGGTTGAGGTCAGGTGATTGTGGAGGCCAGGTCATCTGATGCAGCACTCCATCATTCTCCTTCTTGGTCAAATAGCCCTTACACAGCCTGGAGGTGTGTAGGGTCATTTGTCCTGTTGAAAAACAATGACAGTCCCACTATGTAACAAAAGATGGCGCCGGAGGGGATGGCTGCCATCTTATCGGCTCTTAACCAGTCATGCTATTTTGTTAGTTTTTTTGCGTTGTTTGTAACCTGTTTTGTACATAATGTTGCTGCTACTGTCTCTTATGACCGAAAAGAGCTTCTGGACATCAGAACTGCGGTTACTCACCTAATATTAGTCAAAGAGTTTTTCTTCAATGAGTTGGACGGGAGGGATATACCACAGACACCAGACCAGGCCCAGATCCCCATCATTCACTGGAGAAGGAAACAGAGATTTCGCTGAAAAAGATCAGGGTGCCATGTGAGGATCAGGCGACGAGTGGCTAATCTGCCTTTGCCTTCCGTCCTGCTAGCTAACGTTAAATCGCTAGAAAATAAATGGGATGAACTGAAAGCCTGTATATCCTACCAACGGGACATTAAAAACTGTAATATCTTATGATTTACCAAGTTGTGGCTGAAAGACGATATTAAGAACATACAGCTGGCGGGTTATACACTCTATCGGCTGGACAGAACAGCAGCCTCTGGTAAGACACGGGGCGCGGGCCTATCCATATATGTAAACAACAGCTGGTACATGATATCTAAGGAAGTCTCAAGGTTTTGCTCGCCTGAGGTAGAGTATCTCATGATAAGCTGTAGACCACACAATCTACCTAGACAGTTTTCATCTGTATTTTTCGTAGCTGTCTACATAACACTGTCATGACGTGGCCCTTTCGAGGTGTAGATCATGGCTTCCCCCTCTCTCACTCTCTCCTACACCCAGGTTCTGTTATCTCAGGTTGTAAATTCCTGGCGGAGACTCTCTCCCCCTTTTCATGTGGAGAGAGAGACCACAGAGTGAACAAAGGATTTCACGTGGCTGAACTCCTAAATCCCCGAAATGGGAGAATGAAACAATATGTCCACTTGTGAGAATGTGGGAATGGTCCGTGGGCACTTAAGGGACAGTGATGTTGAGTGTGTTTCATTTGGTGACCTCATGAAGGACAGGAAACACACATAACTATATCTCTGAATGTGTACATTTCTCAATTATGGTGTTTGCATCTAATTCTTGTATAAAATGAATGAGTAAAGACGAAACTATTTGTGAAATGATGTAATGTGATGTTAACAATTAATTTTGAGAGAATTGTATTCCCTGTAAAGTTTAACTAGTCAGTGGACACGCCCCCGTGAGCACAGACATGATCTGGCACCATGGAACCGCCCTTTTCTATTGTTACGAATAAAACCCCCTCCTGAGGAAATCCTCTTCAGACTAAGCAAACCAACAGCGGGAGCTGTGATTGCGAATAGTTGAGTACCAAGACTAGAAAACCATACCACGTGGAGCATTGGCTACACGGCTGGAAATGGTTCAACTCTGAGACTATCGATCCCTACAGAATAAGAGCAAATCTTAGATACTAATTACTAGTCTGCAGCTAGAAATTATGTAAACATATAAATATATTGATTGCAGTTATTCCCAAATGAGTGAGCATTCATGTGCAAAGGATTAGCATTTCAATTAATGTATCATTGATAATGTATCCTTAGGAACACTTTTACAGTGAGGGAAAAAAGTATTTGATCCCCTGCTGATTTTGTACGTTTAGCCACTGACAAAGAAATGATCAGTCTATAATTTTAATAGTAGGTTTATTTGAGCAGTGAGAGACAGAATAACAACAACAAAAATACAGAAAAACTCATGTGAAAAATGTTATAAAATGATTTGCATTTTAATGAGGGAAATAAGTATTCAACCCCCTCTCAATCAGAAAGATTTCTGGCTCCCAGGTGTCTTTGATACAGGTAACGAGCTGAGATTAGGAGCACACTCTTAAAGGGAGTGCTCCTAATCTCAGCTTGTTACCTGTATAAAAGACACCTGTCCACAGAAGCAATCAATCAATCAGATTCCAAACTCTCCACCATGGCCAAGACCAAAGAGCTCTTCAAGGATGTCAGGGACAAGATTGTAGACCTACACAAGGCTGGAATGGGCCACAAGACCATGGCAAAGCAGCTTGGTGAGAAGGTGACAACAGTTGGTGCGATTATTCGCAAATGGAAGAAACACAAAAGAACTGTCAATCTCCCTCGGCCTGGGGCTCCATGCAAGATCTCACCTCGTGGAGTTGCAATGATCATGAGAACGGTGAGAAATCAGCCCAGAACTACACAGGAGGATCTTGTCAATGATCTCAAGGCAGCTGGGACCATAGTCACCAAGAAAACCATTGGTAACACACTACGCCGTGAAGGACTGAAATCCTGCAACGCCCGCAAGGTCCCCCTGCTCAAGAAAGCACATACACATGCCCGTCTGAAGTTTGCCAGAGGACAGAGGACAACTGGGTGAGAGTGTTGTGGTCAGATGAGACCAAAATGGAGCTCTTTGGCATCAACTCAACTCGCCGTGTTTGGAGGAGGAGGAATGCTGCCTATGACCCCAAGAACACCATCCCCACCGTCAAACATGGAGGTGGAAACATTATGCTTTGGGGGTGTTTTTCTGCTAAGGGGGCAGGACAACTTCACCGCATCAAAGGGACGATGGACGGGGCCATGTACCGTCAAATCTTGGGTGAGAACCTCCTTCCCTCAGCCAGGGCATTGAAAATGGGTTGTGGATGGGTATTCCAGCATGACAATGACCCAAAACACACGGCCAAGGCAACAAAGGAGTGGCTCAAGAAGAAGCACATTANTCCTGGAGTGGCCTAGCCAGTCTCCAGACCTTAATCCCATAGAAAATCTGTGGAGGGAGCTGAAGGTTCGAGTTGCCAAACGTCAGCCTCGAAACCTTAATGACTTGGAGAAGATCTGCAAAGAGGAGTGGGACAAAATCCCTCCTGAGATGTGTGCAAACCTGGTGGCCAACTACAAGAAACGTCTGACCTCTGTGATTGCCAACAAGGGTTTTGCCACCAAATACCAAGTCATGTTTTGCAGAGGGGTCAAATACTTATTTCCCTCATTAAAATGCAAATCAATTTATAACATTTTTCACATGCGTTTTTCTGGATTTTTTTGTTGTTATTCTGTCTCTCATTGTTCAAGTAAACCTACCATTAAAATTATAGACTGATCATTTCTTTGTCAGTAGGCAAACGTACAAAATCAGCAGGGGATCAAATACTTTTTTCCCTCACTGTATGTATATTTACTATAATATTTCAACCGGATTATAAACTGGACGATAGGAAAGGAAAAAACCACAGCGTGCGCGAGCCCGTGAACGCGCATCCTCTTCTGTTTACATCCGATGACTAGTTCGAAATGCTTCTTCAATTACCATCCAGAGCAACCTAACATCACCAAACACTGTCTAGAGACTGTTGACATCCAGTGGAAGCAATAGGTACTGCAATCTTACTCCCATATATAGCTGTTTTCAATAGGGAGGGGTTAAAAATGAGGCAATGTGTCAAAAACACTTTTTCCAGGACAGAAATTCCTCGGGGTTTCGCCTGCTATATCAGTTCTGTTATACTCACAGACAATATTTTAACACTCTTAGAAACTTCAGAGTATTTCCTATCCAATAGTACTAATTGTGTGCATATCCTAGTTTCTGGGCCTGAGTGGCAGGCCTTTTACTTTGGGCACGCCAGACTCTCCAAAACCGTCACCTCGGGAGCCGCTCCCTAAGAAGTTAAACAAATCTAAATATATTTAATATTTGAGATTCTTCAAAGTAGCCACCCTTTACCTTGATGACAGCTTTGCACACATAGCATTCTAGTGTGCTCAGTTTTTTTGTTAATTCTTTTCAATGTGTATTTTGTATTCTCATGATTTGGTCTAATTGTGTTGCTGTCCTGGGGCTCTCTGGGGTCTGTTTGTGTTTGTGAACAGAGCCCCAGGACCATCTGGCATAGGGGACTTCTCCAGGTTCATCTCTCTGCAGGTGATGGCTTTGTTATGGAAGTTTTGGGAATCACTTCCTTTTAGGTGGTTGTAGAATTTAACGTCTCTTTTCTGGATTTTGATAATTAGCTGGTAGCTCTGCATGCATAATTTGGTGTTTTACATTGCACACAGAGGATATTTTTGCAGAATTCGGCATGCAGTTTCAATTTAATGTTTGTCCCATTTTGTGAATTATTGGCTGGTGAGCAGACCACAGAACTCACAACCTTAAATGTACTTAAGTATATATTTAAATAAAAATAGTTTTCAAAGCAGCAGATTTCATTGTTTTATATGACAGTGATGAATCTCTCTTTTTTGGATAGTGACTCGCTAGAGAAGAAACATGTAGCATGTGCTTTCCTCTCCACCACCTTATTTCCTTTATAGGAAAATCTAAACTGGGGCTGGGCTCTCTGAATCTGTTTACTGTACCTTTCCCTTGAAACTAGCCCATCTGCACTGCATTGCATTCACCAGTGTAGTTTGACATTTAATTAACATGTCAAAAAATATGTTGGGCAATATTTGAAGTTTCCCCTGGAGTATTTGCCCACAGGTCAGGAATGTTCCAGCCATTAAATCCTAACCACGCCCTCCTTCATTCTCTTCTCTGCTCTCTCTGCTCTGCTCTGCTCTCTCTGTTCTGCTCTCTCTGCTCTCTCTTTTTCTGCTCTCTCAGCTCTCTCTGTTCTGCCTGGTCTGAGGACACCAGTTATACACTGAGTGTACAAAACCTTAGGAACACCTGCTCGTTCTATGACATAGAATGACCAGGTGAGTCCAGGTGAAAGCTATGATCCCTTATTGATGTGACCCTTATTGAGGGCTCCTGAGTGGTGCAGCGGTCTAAGGCACTGCATTTCAGTGCTAGAAGGGTCACTATAGACCCTGGTTCGATCCCGGGCTGTATCACAACTGGCTGTGATTGGGAGTCTCATAGGGCGGCGAACAATTGTCCAAAGTAGAGGAAGGTTTGGCTGGGGTAGGCTGTCATTGAAAAATAAGAATTTGTTCTTAACTGACTTGCCTAATTAAATAAAGGTTAAATAAAAATATGAAATCCACTTCAATCAGTGTAGATAAAGGGGAGGAGACAGGCTTTTTAAGCCTTGAGACGTTGATTGTGTATGTGTGCCATTCAGAGGGTGAATGGGCAAGACAAAATATTTTAAATGACTTTGAACAGGGCATGGTAGTTGGTGCCAGGCACACTAGTTTGAGTGTGTCAAGAACTGCAATGCTGCTGGGTTTTTCACACTCAACAGTTTCCCGTGTGTATCAAGAATGGTCCACCACCCAAAGGACATCCAGCCAACTTGACACAACTGTGGGAAGCATTGGAGTAAACATGGGAATGCTTTCGACACCTTGTAGAGTCCATGCCCGGAAAAATTTAGGCTGTTCTGAGGGCAAAGGGGTCCTCCTAAAGTTTTGTACACTCAGTGTAGGTCCCTTGCTGGAAAATCTGAAGTGCAACTCAACTCTCTCACCCTGTTTGTGTTACAGTCGGAGTGCATTATGAAACAAACTGTTGAGGAGCTCTATATCCAAAGCAGACCGGTGAGTGACGAGGTGCGGTTGTATAAGGTTGGCTAGAGATTTTATAATGTCTCTCTCTCTCCCTCTCACCCTGTCCTTTCACTCTCCCACACACACACAGACACTGCAATTTCAATGAGCGCTTACGTACACTAGATGGAAGAAACACACACACAGGATACAATACACAAAAACATGATTACCCACCTTTGTCTGAATCAGGTAACAATACAGTGGCGGTCTATCAGAGAAACACAAAGGTCTTAGGAAGCAACCTGCGGTTACTAAGATTCAACACAAAAAGAATGTGAAGTGGCGAATTACGTAATATGATTTAAGCCATGAGGACTGAGCATGATAGAGCAATGGCTGTAGTCGGATTGTACAGTGCCTTGCAAAAGTATTCACCCCCTTGGCATTTTTTTATTTATTTTTTAAAATACAAAAAAGAAAAATGTAAAAGTGGTGCGTGCAAATGTATTCACCCCCTTGCTATGAAGCCCCTAAATAAGATCTGGTGCAACCAATTACCTTCAGAAGTCACATAATTAGTTAAATAAAGTCCACCTGTGTGCAATCTAAGTGTCACATGATCTGTCACATGATCTCAGTATACATACACCTGTTCTGAAAGGCCCCAGAGTCTGCAACACCACTAAGCAAGGGGCACCACCAAGCAAGCGGCACCATGAAGACCAAGGAGCTCTCCAAACAAGTCAGGGGCAAAGTTGTGGAGAAGTACAGGTCAGGATTGGGTTATAAAAAAATATCCAAAACTTTGAACATCCCACGGAGCACAATAAAATCCATTATAAATTTTTTTAAAGAATATGGCACCACAGCAAACCTGCCAAGAGAGGGCCGCCCACCAAAACTCATGGACCAGGCAAGGAGGGCATTAATCAGAGAGGCAACAAAGAGACCAAAGATAATCTTGAAGGAGCTGCAAAGTTCCACAGCGGAGATTGGAGTATCTGTCCATAAGACCACTTTAAGCCGGAAACTCCACGGAGCTGGGATTTACAGAAGAGTGGCCAGAAAAAAGCCATTGCTTAAAGAAAAAAATAGCAAACATGTTTGGTGTTTGCCAAAAAACATGTGGGAGACTCCCCAAACATATGGAAGAAGGTACTCTGGTCAGATGAGACTAAAATTGAGCTTTTTGGCCATCAAGGAAAACACTATGTCTGGTGAAAACCCAACAGCTCTCATCACCCCAAGAACACCATCCCCACAGTGAAGCATGGTGGTGGCAGCATCATGCTGTGGGGCTGTTTTTCATCAGCAGGGACTAGGACACTGGTCAGAATTGAAGGAATGATGGATGGCGCTAAATACAAGGATATTCTTGAGGGAAACCTGTTTCAGTCTTCCAGAGATGTGCCAAACAAAAGGTGGCTCTACAAAGTATTGACTTTGAGGGGGTGAATAGTTATGCACACTCAAGTTTTCAGTTTATTTGTCTTATTTCTTGTTTCACAAGAAAAAATATTTTGCATTTCAAAGTGGTAGGCATGTTGTATAAATCAAATGATACAAACCCCCCAAAAATCGATTTTAATTCCAGGTTGTAAGGCAACAAAATAGGAAAAATGCTAAGGGGGGTGAATACTTTCGCAAGGCACTGTAGGTTTGGACTGAATACACAAAAAATGGCTGTAGGAGTCTTAGCAAATGGGAGAGGAGATCCTGTGTTGGTGAGGCAGGTGAGGCAGGAAGAGTGAGAGTGAGAGTGAGAGTGAGAGCGAGACAGAGAGAGAGAGAGAGAGAGAGAGAGAGAGAGAGAGAGAGAGAGAG
>QNTS01006708.1:35857-54099 GCA_003317085.1 Hucho hucho
TATTTTTGATACTGTCGCAAAGCTAACTAAAAAGCAGCATTCCCCAAGAGAGGATGGCTTTCACTTTAGCAGTGATTCATTCATGAACTTCTTTGAGGAAAAGATCATGATCATTAGAAAGCAAATTACGGACTCCTCTTTAAATCTGCGTATTCCTCCAAAGCTCAGTTGTCCTGAGTCCACACAACTTTGCCAGGACATAAAATCAAGAGAGACACTCAAGTTTTTTAGTACCATATCTCTTGACACATTGATGAAAATAATCATGGCCTCTAAACCTTCAAGCTGCATACTGGACCCTATTCCAACTAAACTACTGAAAGAGCTGCTTCCTGTGCTTGGCCCTCCTATGTTGAACATAATAAACAGCTCTCTATCTACCGGATGTGTACCAAACTCACTAAAAGTGGCAGTAATAAAGCCTCTCTTAAAAAAGCCAAACCTTGACCCAGAAAATATAAAAAACTATCGGCCTATATCGAATCTTCCATTCCTCTCAAAAATTTTAGAAAAAGCTGTTGCGCAGCAACTCACTGCCTTCCTGAAGACAAACAATGTATACGAAACGCTTCAGTCTGGTTTTAGACCCCACCATAGCACTGAGACTGCACTTGTGAAGGTGGTAAATGACCTTTTGATGGCGTCAGACCGAGGCTCTGCAACTGTCCTCGTGCTCCTAGACCTTAGTGCTGCTTTTGATACCATCGATCACCACATTCTTTTGGAGAGATTGGAAACCCAAATTGGTCTACATGGACAAGTTCTGGCCTGGTTTAGATCTTATCTGTCGGAAAGATATCAGTTTGTCTCTGTGGATGGTTTGTCCTCTGACAAATCAACTGTAAATTTCGGTGTTCCTCAAGGCTCTGTTTTGGGACCACTACTGTTTTCACTATATATTTTACCACTTGGTGATGTCATTCGGAAACATAATGTTAACTTTCACTGCTATGCGGATGACACACAGCTGTACATTTCGATGAAACATGGTGAAGCCCCAAAATTGCCCTCCCTGGAAGCCTGTGTTTCAGACATAAGGAAGTGGATGGCGGAAAATTTTCTACTTTTAAACTCTGACAAAACAGAGATGCTAGTTCTAGGTCCCAAGAAACAAAGAGATCTTCTGTTGAATCTGACAATTAATCTTGATGGTTGTACAGTCGTCTCAAATAAAACTGTGAAGGACCTCGGCGTTACTCTGGACCCTGATCTCTCTTTTGACGAACATATCAAGACTGTTTCAAGGACAGCTTTTTTCCATTTACGTAACATTGTAAAAATCAGAAACTTTCTGTCCAAAAATGATGCAGAAAAGTTAATCCATGCGTTTGTAACTTCTAGGTTAGACTACTGCAATGCTTTACTTTCCGGCTACCCGGATAAAGCACTAAATAAACTTCAGTTAGTGCTAAACACGGCTGCTAGAATCTTGACTAGAACCCCAAAATTTGATCATATTACTCCAGTACTAGCCTCTCTACACTGGCTTCCTGTTAAGGCAAGGGCTGATTTCAAGGTTTTACTGCTAACCTACAAAGCATTACATGGGCTTGCTCCTACCTATCTTTCCAATTTGGTCCTGCCGTACATACCTACACGTACGCTACGGTCACAAGACGCAGGCCTCCTTACTGTCCCTAGAATTTCTAAGCAAACAGCTGGAGGTAGGGCCTTTTCCTATAGAGCTCCATTTTTATGGAATAGTCTGCCTATCCATGTGAGAGACGCAGACTCTGTCTCAACCTTTAAGTCTTTATTGAAGACTCATCTCTTCAGTAGGTCTTATGACTGAGTGTAGTCTGGCCCAGGAGTGTGAAGGTGAACGGAAAGGCACTGGAGCAACGAACCACCCTTGCTGTCTTTGCCTGGCCGGTTTCCCCTCCACTGGGATTCTCTGCCTCTAACCCTATTACAGGGGCTGAGTCACTGGCTTACTGGTGCCGTGGCGGAGATCTTGTGGGCTATACTCGGCCTTGTCTCAGGATGGTAAGTTGGTGGTTGAAGATTTCCCTCTAGTGGTGTGGGGGCTGTGCTTCGGCAGAGTGGGTGGGGTTATATCCTGCCTGTTTGGCCCTGTCCGGGGGTATCGTCGGACGGGGCCACAGTGTCTCCCGACCCCTCCTGTCTCAGCCCCCAGTATTTATGCTGCAGTAGTTTATGTGTCGGGGGGTTAGGGTCCGTCTGTTATATCTGGAGTATTTATTTTATCTGGTGTCCTGTGCGAATTTAAGTATGCTCTCTCTAATTATCTCTCTCTTTCTTTCTTTTTTCTTCTTCTCTCTCTCGGAGGACCTGAGCATTAGGACCATTCCTCAAGGCCTACCTGGCCTGATGACTCCTTGATGTCCCGAGTCCACCTGGCCGTGCTGCTTCTCCAGTTTCAACTGTTCTGCCTGTTTTATGAACATTTTAAAATCTTGTCCATGTTCTGTTATAATCTGCACCCGGCACAGCCAGAAGAGGACTGGCCACCCCTCACAGCCTGGTTCCTCTCTAGGTTTCTTCCTAGGTTTTGGCCTTTCTAGGGAGTTTTTCCTAGCCACCGTGCTTTTACACCTGCAGTGCTTTTACACCTGCATTGCTTGCTGTTTGGGGTTTTAGGCTGGGTTTCTGTACAGCACTCTGTGACATCAGCTGATGTAAGGGGGGCTTTATAAATAAATTTGATTTGATTTGATGATGAATAGGGTGCCATTTGGAACGCATCCCTTAATGACTTGGCTATTTCAAATGTATTTACAATAGTATGAGAGATCCCACAGAGAATACATGCATGCCACTATCCCAACAACTACTAGCTGCAACTATTCACACAAAATAGGAAATTGTTGTTAACAGAATAGGTTCCATCTACACTTTGAAAACCCCTTTCAGTTACTACTTATCGTCCACACAATAGAGAGAAAGTAGCTCATTTGAAAATCACACATGCCAATGGAAGGGAATAATTTCATTTGTACAGAAAATACCTTAAATCGTCTCAAAATGAAAAGCCCTCAGGCTAGTTATATCAGCATACAATAATCCAATGAAACCCCATCTATATACACACACACTTGCACACTCACGCACGCACACAAACACACACACACAGTTCACAAATTCTTTGTTACCTTATCCTCTGGATAATCTATTTTTTTCTCTTTTTTTTCTCTTTTTCAAACTTCTTTAGATTCAATTTATTTTTTGTTTGATATCAGTTCCACTGACATGATGTATCATGACCACAGCTCAATGCAGCTATGCAATCAAACATATTGTAAAATGTATTATTTTCTTTCTTTAACCTGAGGAGCGAAGGGTGTTGGTTCTCTTAAGGATCGGACCCTTTTTTTCAATTTTCGCCTAAAATGACATACCAAAATCTAACTGCCTGTAGCTCAGGCCATGAAGCAAGGATATGCATTTTCTTGGTACCATTTGAAAGTAAACACTTTGAAGTTTCTGGAAATGTGAAAGGAATGTGGGAGAATGTAACACATTAGATCTGGTAAAAGATAATACAAAGAAAAAAACTGTTTTTATTTTGTACCATCATCTTTGAAATGCAAGAGAAAGGCCATAATGTATTATTCAAGCCCAGGTGCAATTTAGCAGCAGTGTATGTGCAAAGTTTTAGACTGATCCAATGAACCATTGCATTTCTGTTCAAGATTTTGTATCAAGACTGCCCAAATGTGCCTAATTTGTGTATTAATAATTTTTCATGTTCAAACCTGTGCACTCTCCTCAAACAATAGCATGGTATTCTTTCACTGTAATAGCTACTGTAAATTGGACAGTGCAGCTAGATTAACAAGGATGTAAGCTTTCTGCCAATATCAGACATTTCTATATCCTGGGAAATGTTCTTGTTACTTACAACCTCATGCTAATCGCATTAGCCTACGTTAGCTCAACCGTCCCACAGGGGACCCACTAATCTTAATTTTAATTTACAGTTGGGATGGAGATGATACGTTACTGAGATGGACTACATTTTGTCTTTTCATAAGGTTTAACCTTTTACTGCAGTGGGCTAAATGAGGGTCACACAGAGTGTTTCTTGGTAGTTTTAAACAAATCTACTTTGAAACAAAAATATACACCTCACACACATGGTTATGGGCTTAAAAAAAACAAGACACCTGTACCATACCACATATAGAGTTGAAATGTATAAAATGTTGAGTTTGCATCCCAATATTACACTTTATATACATCACAGAAGACTGAAATATAACAAAACCGTTTGACATAGAAACATCTGATTTTCGATGAAATTTGTTAACATAATATTTATTAATTATGAAATTATGAAAAATATTAATAATATTCCACCCATGAGGCCACTAGAGGGCGATTTGGTCATTTGACTGCAGGAAAGGGCTACGTCCCTTCTTTACTTTTTAAGGCAAAAACGTGTAAATAAATAATAATTTAGAGGTGGAACAGTGTGCTTGAAAATACTTTTTTAAAAATATATATATACTTTTTGTTAAATAATAAGCTGGATGGTTATGTGAAACAAATAACCTCAGAATGACGTCCATAAACATTGTACGGCCTTTCCTGTGCTTTTTAGCGTATCTCAACAATAGAAAACGCCCAAGACCACTATGTATCTCAAAAGTCAAAGCCTGCATCTAAAATGGCACCCTGTTCCCTATATACTGCACTACTTTTGAGCAGATCCATATGGTCCTTGGTCTAAAGTAGTGCACTATGTAGTGAGTAGGGTGCCTTTTGGGATACAGACAAAGAATTATGTATTTTTATTTTCTCTGGTACTTCATATGGATGTCTGTGTCCTATAGTCTATTGAGAAAACTGTGAATTGACTTGATAAAATGCCCATCATCAAGGTTTACAGGGTATAATGGCCATATTGTTCATTGTCATGAGAAATGGTCAGAATGCCTGAGCCTAACTGTAAAAATTACACTGTGGCAAGATGAAGATGAAATAGTTTTAAACAAAACTACTACTCTAACCTTCTTTCCCTCTAGTGATTTGGTTCATATTTGATTGATTTGATTACCTTAAGACAGTGACTGTCCAGTTAATTGTTATCCAAATTACCCTTCAACGAAAGATGGCCCATACTGTAAGTCATACAGTTTATCCTCAGAGTTGTGTGCACAAACACCTATATGGGTTTAAAATCGTGCCGCAATAAAAACGCTCCCATTTATCATGTAAAATACACAATTTCCTGCTACTTGGGGATGTAGAAATACCTGAAAGTATGACATTTTGAGGAGAGAATTCCAGATTTAGATGTAGATTTATGCATTGTCTCTATAATGAAGTCTTCAGGACAGAGCAGAGTGGGTGGTGGGCTTGTTTGTACTGGAAATCGCTCCCCATCTCAAACACTTCACCCTCTATTTTCTCTCCCTCTGAACCCTATTTTCTGAACACCGTTCCCCACTTAATTGACTTTGCATAAGAGAGACTCTTTAAACTGGGATAATATTGTAGAATGCAACCCTTAAACTTTGCACAGGGAAATTGAGTGTCACTAGAAAAACAACATGCACAGAGAGAAGAAAAGCAAAGCAATGCAAACTACATCTTCCCCACGCCCTCTCAACCTAACATCTGTCTGTGTGTCTGCCTGCCTGCTACTGTACTTGTGGAAGTCCTAACTAAATAGAAAAGTGTATCAAGTATTGGCAGGAATATCATCAACTGCTTTGTAGAATTAGCCTCTACAATACACATGGATTCGTATAATTATTAACTAGTAATTGATAAAAGTCAATTTTGTCAGATCATCATTATAAGTAGGCCTAATCGCCACTTAGGCACCAATGTGTCCAATAAGAACAAGGCTTCGGTAGATCCATAAGTGAAGTGTTGAACATTGAGATTCATGAGGACTGTGTGATCAGTCACGTGTTTCTCTAAGTGTTTCTGTTGTTTTGGGGGGTTTCTCTGAGTACCCCGGTATTGGATCCAGCTAACCCTTTCCCATACTGGCACACTGCCTCTCTACCCAGCCCAGCCAATGATTATTTAACCAGGGCCCACATTGTTGATTTTATTATATAAGTCAATAATCTTTTTTATTCCCAAGATTTGGCTAATCTTCCTAATTACGAATTAGAATTCTCCACATAACAGTCCTAGATTTCCAAATTAAGACCTTGGCTTCCTGGGGACGGTGAATCAGCCTGGCTGGCTAATACCTCTGCGGAGTGCCTGATGCACAAAAGATTTCTCTCCTCCTCCTCCTCCTCCTCCTCCTCCTCCTCCTCCTCCTCCTCCTCCTCCCTTCTCTCCTCCTCCTCCTCTCTACTCCCACTTTCCTCCCTTGTATCCTTCTTCTGTGATTATCCCCCTCAATTGTCCACTTCCCAGAAAAGGGGAAAGAAGAAAGAGAGGGAGAGGAAAAAGGAAAAACAAAACAAGGAGACTCCAGCGTGGGCTTGCTCATCTCTCTCTGGCTCACACACACATACTCACACACACACTCTCTATGCATCGCTCTCTCTCACACACACACACGCACGCACGCACGCACGCACACACACACACACACACACACCACACACACACACACACACACGTTGGCCTTGGTGGGTTGTAATCAGCAGCATTAATAACAATTAGTGCTGTAAGTGTTGAGGTGGGGCTGAGCCTCTTCCACTGTCTCCTACCATCAGCCACCAGGCAGCTCTGAGGCAGCTCTGAGGCTGGGCTGCATGGGTGAATATTAGCCCTGAGTCACTGAACATCATTAGGTGGCGTTGCTGTGAAACAGCTTCAATTAGCCCAGAAACAGACAAAATGGAGGTGAGAACTGTCAAAATGTTGGGGGAGAGACAGAGAGTGTTTCTCAATATGCATACTACCGTTCTCCACACTCTCATGAGTGCATTCTCCGACCACATTCTCTTGAGTACGTTCTTGTGTGGAAGAGAATGTGGAGAACGCATAAAACATTACATTTGAGAAGCACTCGCACTCCCGCTACTGTATTACCTCACGCCGCATCTCCCTATTCACTGAACCTTCTTCCAGCCAGGACAAAGGCAACATTAGATGAAACACGATATGCACAAAGCAAACATTTTGCTTTACAATAACCAGCTAGATAAGTGAATAGTAATAATAATCTAGCTAGCTTGCTAGTTAAACAGGCAAAAATGACCTAAAACTAATGTTATGCAAGGTAGATGTAAATTTTTCGTGGGTAGCTAACAATTCTTCGATGATAGCTAGCTAGCCAGTTAGCCCTATTGACTCACTATGGACGTACAATACCCATTCAAATCAAATCAAATCAAATTGTATTTGTCACATACACATGGTTAGCAGATGTTAATGCGAGTGTAGCGAAATGCTTGTGCTTCTAGTTCCAACCGTGCAGTAATATCTGACAAGTAATCTAACAATTTCACAACAACTACCTTATACACACAAGTGTAAAGTAATAAATAAGAATATGTACATATAAATATATGGATGAGCGATGGCCGAACGGCATAGGCAAGATGCAGTAGATGGTATAGAGTACAGTATATACATATGAGATGAGCAATGTAGCGTATGTAAACATTATATAAAGTGGCATTGTTTAAGTGACTAGCGATACATTTGTTACATCACATTTTTTATTATTAAAGTGGCTAGAGATTTAAGTCAGTATGTTGGCAGCAGCCACTCAATGTTAGTGATGGCTGTTTAACAGTCTGATGGCCTTGTGATAGAAGCTGTTCTTCAGTCTCTCTGTCCCAGCTTTGATGCACCTGTACTGACCTCGCCTTCTGGATGATAGAGGGGTGAACAGGCAGTGGCTCGGGTGGTTGTTGTCCTTGATGATCTTTTTGGCCTTCCTGTGACATCGGGTGGTGTAGGTGTCCTGGAAGGCAGGTAGTTTGCCCCCGGTGATGCGTTGTACAGACCTCACTACCCTCTGGAGAGCCTTACGGTTGTGGGCGGAGCAGTTGCCGTACCAGGCGGTGATACAGAACAACAGGATGCTCTCGATTGTGCATCTGTAAAAGTTTGTGAGTGTTTTTGGTGACAAGCCAAATTTCTTCAGCCTCCTGAGGTTGAAGAAGCGCTGTTGCGCCTTCTTCACCACGCTGTCTGTGTGGGTGGACCATTTCAGTTTGGCCGTGATGTGTACGTCGAGGAACTTTCCACCTTCTCCACTACTGTCCCGTCGATGTGGATAGGGGGGTGCTCCCTCTGCTGTTCCCTGAAGTCCACGATCATCTCCTTTGTTTTGTTGACGTTGAGTCCACACTCTGAGGGCACTCACCTCTTCCTTGTTGGCCGTCTCGTCATTGTTGGTAATCAAGCCTACCACTGTAGTGTCGTCTGCAAACTTGCTGATTGAGTTGGAGGTGTGCATGGCCACACAGTCATGGGTGAATAGGGAGTACAGGAGAGGGCTGAGAATGCACCCTTGTGGGGCCCCAGTGTTGAAGATCAGCGGGCTGGAGATGTTGTTTCCTACCCTCACCACCTGGGGGCGGCCCGTCAGAGAGTCCAGGACCCAGTTGCACAGGGCAGGGTCGAGACCCAGGGTCTCAAGCTTAATGACAGGTTTGGAGGGTACTATGGTGTTAAATGCTGAGCTGTAGTTGATGAACAGCATTCTTACATAGGTATTACTCTTGTCCAGATGGGTTAGGGCAGTGTGCAGCGTGATTGCGATTGCGTCGTCTGTGGACCTATTGGGGCGGTAATCAAATTGGAGTGGGTCTAGGGTGTCAGGTAGGGTGGAGGTGATGTGATCCTTGACTAGTCTCTCAAAGCACTTCATGTTGACAGAAGTGAGTGCTACAGGGCGATAGTCATTTAGCTCAGTTACCTTAGCTTTCTTGGGAACAGGAACAATGGTGGCCTTCTTGAAGCATGTGGGAACAGCAGACTGGGATAGGGATTGATTGAATATGTCCGTAAACACACCAGCCAGCTGGTCTGCGCATGCTCTGAAGACACGACTAGGGATGCCATCTGTGCCGGCAGCCTTGCGAGGGTTAACACGTTTAAATGTTTTATTCATGTTGGCTACGGTGAAGGAGAGCCCGCGGGTTTTGGTAACAGGCCGTGTCAGTGGCACTGTATTGTCCTCAAAGCGAGCAAAGAAGTTGTTTAGTCTGTCTGGGAGCAAAACATCGGTGTCTGCGACGGGGCTGGTTTTCTTTTTGTAATCCGTGATTGACTGTAGACCCTGCCACATACGTCTCGTGTCTGAGCTGTTGAATTGCGACTCTACTTTGTCTCTATACTGACGCTTAGCTTGTTTGATTGCCTTGTGGAGGGAATAGTGACACTGTTTGTATTCGATCATGTTTCCGGTCGCCTTGCCATGATTAAAAGCAGTGGTTCGCGCTTTCAGTTTTGCGCGAATGCTGCCATCAATCCACAGTTTCTGGCTGGGATAGGTTTCAACAGTCACCGTGGGTACAACATCACTGATGCACTTGTTAATAAACTCACTCACCGAATCAGCGAAAGCATCAATGTTATTGTCTGATGCTCTCCGGAACATGTCTCAGTCCACGTGATCGAAGCAATCTTGAAGCATGGAGTCAGATTGGTCGGATCAGTGTTGAACAGACCTGAGCACGGGCATTTCCTGTTTTAGTTTCTGTCTATAGGCTGGGAGCAAGAAAATGAAGTCGTGGTCAGATTTGCCGAAAGGAGGTTGAACCGTCTTCCAGACAGGACAACAATGGCAATAAAGACGAAACAAGATATACACAAAGTAACCGTTTTACTTCATAACTATGAGCCAGCTATATGTGAATCGTAATAATGAATTACTTTTTTATTTATTTAACCTTTATTTAACTAGGCAAGTCAGTTAAGAGCAAATTCTTATTTACAATGACGGCCTACCCTGGGCAAAACCTAACCCGGACGATGCTGGGCCAATTGTGCACAGCCCTATGGGACTCCCAATCACGGCCGGTTGTGATACAGCCCAGGATCGAACCAGGGTTTGTAGTGACGCCTCTAGCACTGAGATGTAGTGCCTGAGACTGCTGAACCACTCGGGAGCCAAATAATGTAGCTAACCAGATAGTGTAAAACTAATACTATGCAAGATAGATGTCAATTCTTCGTGGGTTGCTAGCTAAGAATTCTTTGTGGCTATCTGGCTAGCAAACAGTTCTAGTAGTTAGCCAGTTAGCCCTATTGACTTATTATGGGCTTGCTATCTACAATAAGTAGGCAGGTAAACATGCCAAAATGAACACAGCATGTATTTATTAACTTCTTTGGGAGCAGCGCACGAGGTGACGGTTTTGGAGAGCCTGGCATGCCCAAAGTAAAATGCCTCCCATTCAGGCCCAGAAAAGATAGGATATGCACATATTTAGTACCATTGGATAGGAAACACTCTGAAGTTTCTAAAAGTGTTAACATTTTGTCTGTGAGTATAACAGAACTGATATGGCAGGCGAAAATCCGAGGAATTTCTGTCCTGAAAAAAGTGATTTTGACACATTGCCTCATTTGGAACCCCTCCCTTATGAAAATGCCCATATAAGGGCATATGAATGCAGTACCTATTGCTTCCTCTGCATGTCAACAGTCTCGAGAAAGTGTTTTGATTCTGTTTAGATGCTTTATATGGCAGAAGAAGAAGAATTAGGAAGTGGTCACACAGAATGTCAATAGAGGAAAAGGCGCGTTCCTGGCTGGCGCGCTCTGTGGTTTTTTTCCTTTCTTATCGCCCAGTTTATATTCCGGTTGAAATATGATACTATTTATACATAAAAGTGTTCCTAAGGATACATTATTAATTATGTTTGATTGTTCTTGGACAAGTTTATAGGTATAAGTTGAACGAGTTCTCTTCACGTTTCAATGGACGAGTCGACGCTGTATTTTCTCATTATAACCAAACGGAGATTTATGGATATAATACATTACTTTTTCTAACAAAAGAACCATGGATTGTCTTCGTTGGACACTTGGGAAGCCCTCAGCAGAAGTTCTTCAAAAGGTAATTGATTTGTTTTCGCTGTGAAATGTGTTATGTGTGAACCTTGATGGCTTATGAATTTATGGTAATGGAAAAAATATGTGAGGTGCTATCCTCAAACAATCAAATGTGGTGCTTTCACCGTAAAGCCTTTTTGAAATCTGAAAACGCTGTGATATTGCCAAGAAGCAGAGCTTTTGATGACTATGCAACACTTGTATATTGATGCATGTTTAATAATTCAACTTTTGGATTTTGAATTTGGCGCCTTGCATTTCACCGGGTAGTGTCCTTAAGAAGTTAACGTATCACGATCAAATATTGTAGTCAGTCAACAAATGAGATGTGAATAGGCTACATTCAATTTCAAAGTCGGAGTGTATTTTCTCTCACTTCAGCTCAAATAAAGTAATGCGAAACGGAGTCAAACCATCCTCCAATTTAAGTGCTCAGAGCATTTTGAAAAAACAGAGAGAGAAAGAGAAAGGGAGCGAGGTGAATGAATTATGATGAAGGGAGGGAAGGGAAGAGAAGGAGTTGAGGTGGAAGGGATTAATGTGAGTAACATAGAGACCGTGATGCCTGCAGCTCTGTCAACTTTAGACAAAGCCAGAGAGAGAGAGCAGACCTTGATGCTACCTAGCTAGCTAACAGGTCAGGGATGGCTTACTAAAGTTATCTAGAATGAAGAAGTAGTTATCAAACACACAAGTAATCAGAAACTGACATTTCTATCAGGACCATTTCTGATGTTTAACTTTCCAAATTTTCCTTTTCTAAATGTGTATATTTCCGGTATATGATGTAATGGAATCAATTTACTAATTCAATTAGATAAAAATGACATATTGCTCTACCTCTTTAGGTGGTCTGTAAGTTGTCAAAGAAACCAGTGTTTAAATATAGCATGGTGATTGGATATGTTTTGTCCAAAAGCTGACATGGTATTTGGCTAGTACGGTGCCTTCAGAAAGTATTCATACCCCTTGTCTTATTCCACATTCTGTTGTGTTACAGCACAAATTCAAAATGGATTACATTTATTGTTTTTATCACCCATCTACAGACAATACCCCATAATGACAAAGTGAAAACATGTTTTTAGAAATGTTGGCAAATTTATTGAAAATGAAATACAGAAATACTGTATCTCATTTACATACGTCTTCACTCCCCTGAGTCAATACTTTGTAGAAGCACCTACAGCTGTGAGTATTTCTGTGTAAGTCTCTAAGAGCTTTCCACACTGGATTGTGAAACATTTTCCCATTATTATTTTGAAAGATGTTCTTCAAGCACTGTCAAATTCGTTGTTGATCATTGCTAGACAACCATTTTCAGGTCTTGCAATATATTTTCAGGTAGATTTAAGCCACCCAGGAACATTCACAGTATTCTTGGTAAGCAACTCCAGTGTAGATTTGACCTTGTGTTTTAGGTTATTGTCCTGCTAAAAGGTGAATTCCCAGTGTCTGGTGGAAAGCAGACTGAACCAGGATTTCCTCTAGGATTTTGCCTGTGCTTAGCTCCATTCCGTTTATTTTATATCCTGAAAAACTCCCCAGTCCTTCACGATTACAAGCATACCCATAACATGATACAGCTACCACGATGCTTGAAAATATAGAGAGTTGTACTCAGTAATGTGTTGTGTTGTATTTGCACCAAACATTACACTTTGTATTCAGGACAAAAAGTTAATTGCTTTGCCAGGATGCATGTTTTGGAATACTTTTATTCTGTACAGTCTTCCTTCTTTTCACTCTGTCAATTAGGTTAGTATTGTGGAGTAACTACAATGTTGTTGATCCATCCTCAGTTTTCTCCTATCACAGCCGTTAAACTCTGTAACTGTTTAAAAGTCACCATTGGCCTCATGGAAATCCCTGAGCGGTTTCCTTCCTCTCTGGCAACTGAGTTAGGAAGGATGGCTGTATCTTTGTAGTGATACACCATCCAAGTGTCATTAATAACTTCACCATAGTCAAAGGGATATTCAATGTCTGCTTTTTTATTTTTTACCCATCTACCAATAGATGCCCTTCTTTGTGTGGCATTAGAAAACCTCCCTGGTCTTTGTGGTTGAATCTGTGTTTGAAATTCACTGCTTGACTGAGGGACCTTACAGATAATTGTATGTGTGGGAAACAGAGATGAGGTATTCATTCAAAAATCATGTTAAATACTATTATTGCACACACACTGAGTCCATGGAATGTATTATGTTACTTGTTAAGCAAGTTGTTTTACTTCTGAACTTATTTAGGCTTACCATACCAAAAGGGTTGAATACTTATTGACTAAAGACATTTCAGCTTTACATTTTTTATTAATTTGTAAAAATGTCTAAAAACATAATTCCACTTTGACATTATGGGGTATTGTGTGTAGACCAGGGACAAAACATCTCAATTGAATCAATTATACATTCAGGCTGTGACACAACAAAATGTGGAACATAGTCAAGGGTGTGAAAACTGTATTTGCCACATTCCAATAGACAGTGATAAGAGTTACATTTTCATGGGTCTGAGCAATGTTCCCCATCCTGACTTCCTGCTCAACCAGTGAGACAAACAACTCACATCTCTGCTCTTGAAGCCTGAGAGAGGGAAGATGAAAAAAAGAAATGCTCTCTCTCCATCCATCCTTCCTTCATTCCTTGGTACTACTAGGTCCCTCCTCAAATCCAAAGTTGAGGGCAACAAGGGTAGAAATAAACAGATTTGAAAAAGCAATTAACATTTCCCTAAAGCTCAGAAGCTGATTTGCATTTGATTCCAAGATCATGTTTTATTTATCAGTAATGACAACCAATCAGAAGAGAAATGAATCAATGAAGGCGCTAGCAGGAGCAATATCCGGCCATCTGGGGGTCGTGCTTATCCATCCGCCCCCTGGCACACACACACAGGCATGCACACGCACACACACACACACACAACCCCCAATCCCACCCACACCCCACACACACACACTCCTGTGCCACCCCCCATGCCCAACTACCCACTACCCCCCTCCCCTCTTTTCGCTGGACTTGTCATAGGCCCATTTTTAGGTGACTGATTTTTTTCCCAATGAGCTCTAAGGAACTCCATATGGCCTGGATCAAAGGTGTTGCTGGGTGCATGGTTCTGCTTTATTGCCAGCCGCTGCTGTTAATTAGAAAACAAGATCAGAGGCAGTATTAAAATCCAATTAAATTGATATGAACAGATTGCCAAGTGATGTTCGCTAATGTATAATTGAGCACCATGCAAATTTCAGTGGCTGCCTTTTGTTTTTTCGTGTCTCTATGTCTATCTCTCTCGCGCAGAATGTGCAATGGAGCTTGAATGGTTTTTCCTTCGCCTTCCTGTTTTTTTTCCTCTTCCTGTTTTTTCTTCCTCTTTTTCTTCCTGTTCTCCGGCTAAAGATAAACAAGTAAATGCCAGGAGACGGAGGTATTACTTTCATCAGTTAAGTTACAATGATATCCTACACATCATGCACTTGGGCTCAGGAGCCGCTGAGGAGAAGGAGAAGGGCGGGCAGGAGGCTGCAGTATGTATCCAAAGATCCTCTGCTTCCCTGGCAGAGAGAGGGGAGTGAAGGAGGGGGGATGCCGGCGCATGGAGACCCATAGTATGCCTGCTTGTCTGGACATGCTTGCTGGAAACGTGTGTTGAGCTGAGGAAGGGCCAGGCATCAGAAACGTGTGTTGAGCTGAGGAAGGGCCAGGCATCAGAAACGTGTGTTGAGCTGAGGAAGGGCCAGGCATCAGAAACGTGTGTTGAGCTGAGGAAGGGCCAGGCATCAGAAACGTGTGTTGAGCTGAGGAAGGGCCAGGCATCAGAAACGTGTGTTGAGCTGAGGAAGGGCCAGGCATCAGAAACGTGTGTTGAGCTGAGGAAGGGCCAGGCACCAGAAACGTGTGTTGAGCTGAGGAAGGGCCAGGCACCAGAAACGTGTGTTGAGCTGAGAAGGGCCAGGCATCAGAATAACCAGTAAGATTTTAGATCCATACTATAAATGTGTGATGTTGTGAGTTCCTCAGTGACCATAGGCTTATAATTAAAAAGGCAATTAGCTCTGTTCAGATAGACATATTTAAATGTATATTGTATAAAATAACACTACAGTAGTTATGTCATGGGCGTACTCGCTGACAGCCTGATCTCATCAACGTCCTTAGTTAAAACAGGTCACCCAGTTTACAGGATTGGACACATTTCGGATTAGAGATTATATTCAGGATTATAAAGCACAGCCCTAGATTTCATATCTTACATATTCAGACAAAGGAACATCAATGGTCAAACATTGCTTTAGCTGATCCTAAACCAGTCAGTCCAGAGGCCTACCCAGCAGATGTCAGGTTTCTGTGATGTAGATGAGACTTGTGACACATTTACGTTGAACATTTTGGTCATTTAGCGGACTCTCTTATACATAGTGATTTACGGTCAGTGCATTCAACTAAGGTAGGGTAGACAACCACATCAGACACGTGAAACGTGAATATCCAAGATGTCTGTTGAAGTCGGACTGAAACAATGCTGCCTTATTTACACTCTAATAGGTTGTGTGTGTGTGTGCATGGGCGGATTGGCCATTTGGCAATTCTGGCAAATGCCAGATGGGCACGAAAATCTTTTTGTTGGGTGGTCTGGTCCTGTTAAGATTTGTTAAAATTATTTTTGCGCAATTTCTCTGTCATAATAATATATTTGAGCATTTGCCATATCAGTGGGCAATGGCCGACCCCCCTACCAAGATGGGCTAGCCCGGTTTTCTGATAGGCTGAGCTGAGTTCATGCAAAAATGCACATTCAAAGTCAAACGAGCATTAGCAAAGAGACCTGCTCTGACACTCTGCCATCAGTGAGCCAAGATCATGGATAAGCTTAAAAAATCACAGGTGCTGCCGGTTCTTGAAAAGGTTCTTGAGGCCAACACTTCTAGTTTATTAGCTGTAGTAATGAGTGACTCTGGTGTCAGAATACATTACATAGCCACTGCCACTGGAGGCTGGAAAGTCCCACCTATTTCCCACCTGTTTCCTTCGCTGAAAGGTCCATCACTTCTTGGCAGAAAGATACACATACTGTCAAACAAGCACAATGCTGGAAATCTATCCAAATCGACATTAACTAGTCCTGGCATCATTCTATGACAAACACAGAAGGTTTTCTATTGAATTCAACAGAATAAA
Organism: Hucho hucho; assembly: GCA_003317085.1. Taxonomy (NCBI): domain Eukaryota; kingdom Metazoa; phylum Chordata; class Actinopteri; order Salmoniformes; family Salmonidae; genus Hucho; species Hucho hucho. The sequence continues at coordinate 51,988 of QNTS01006708.1, forward strand.
ACAGAGAGAGGGACAGAGAGACTGCCAGTTCCTTAACGTAGCCATTGGCTGTATTATACAGTCAAAACATGAATTAAGAGTCTATTGACGCTCCCATGCATCAAACTAAGTAACGTAATAAAAATATCTCCATCAAAATCTGTCAGTTTAAACTAGAGATATTTTTTGTGTGTGCTGCGTCTCAATCCATGGCATCCACCTATGTCGGCCTTCCACGTCTGCGGTGGAAGATGGCAGACCTACAGCAATGTTTGCCAGACCATGAGACATTCCGAAAATCAGTCTTCTCATGAAAACGTCTGTAGCGTCCATAGCTCTACGACCCCCACAAATGTCACGGGACTCATCTGAAGGTAACCCACATAAATGAATGGGGGTGAGGAAGTAGTTTTGTGCCAACAAAACTAAGGGGGTAAATATGTGTCCTTTTTCCTGAACTTTCTTATCTCCTAGATATAGGACAGACACTTCAAAACATTGTTCATTATGATTTTGGGGGGGACTGTCTTTTTTGCAATTTCTTGACTGTCTTTTTGCAGTCCCGAATCTAAAGTGAGTGCTATTTATACTTTATAAATACTTTATACATTTCTGAGGGACCAATGTAATTTCTCACAAAAAGATGGAAATGCCATTGGTAGACAGTATAGCAGTACCTGGTAAAACAAACAAGCACACAACACATAATGTTTAAAGAACTATATATGAGAGAATTAACGAGTGCCAAGAGTGGCTACTTTGAAGAATCTCAAATATAAAATATATTTAGGTGTTATTATGTGTTATTTCATAGTGTTGATGTCTTCACTATTATTCTACAATGAATAGAAAATAGTAAAAATAAAGTAAAACCCTTGAATGAGTAGGTGTGTCCAAACTTTTGACTGGTACTGTATACATGTGTGAATAACTAGCTTAGTGATTTTTGCCCTAGCACTACACAGCTGATTCAAATAATCAAAGCTTGATAATGAGTTCATTATTTGAATCAGCTGTTGTGCTAGGGCAAAAAAACAAAGTGCACCCCTTGGGGTCCCCAGGACTGAGTTTGGGAAACGCTGGCATAGCAGCACAGACAGCTGCTTCTGCTGCAGTCGCGTGCTTGCTTGTGTCTCTAAACAAACACTGTGAACCCTTGGCTATTTACAGCACACCTTCCCCACCATCAGTTCCAGCTTCATGTGGGACTTTTACATTCTCTTTTACATTATCTGAATCACATTGCCTACCCAACACACTGTACTGTAATCCACAGCCACAGCAATCCCAACTCAATGACTCCTCCTGGCTGCCATTGAACAACCACTGTTTCTAATTATTGAATAACCTCAATCACATGCATTGGTGACTTCTCCACCATTTGAACCACAGAAACAGACAAAGTGAAAAGTGGTTATAGACAAGGGAGCATAATGGTAAACTATGCTATGAGTGACTGCAATCTCTCTCCAAACAACCCCTAATCAGACGCCATGATCACACTATCCTGCTCCTTTAATGCTGCCCATCGTGTTGTGTGGGAGGAAGGGCGCCGGAACGTTTTCCCGAACGCCAGGAACATCATAGACACAAACACAGAGATATATATATAGAGAGAGAGAGAGAGAGAGAGAGAGAGAAAGAGAAAGAGAGAGAAAAAGAGGGGACAAGTGGGTGCAGCTGGTGGCCTTTGTCTCTTCTTGTCCCTCCTCCATGACTCCCAACTGAAAGGTCCTCGGAATTCTGAGTGACACACCGGGATAAAATTCACGCTACAAGCCGTTTCTGTATAATGACATGCTAATGTCATTGTAAGGAAATAAAAGTGGAGAGATCGGAAATTGCGCCAATTCTCCACCATAAATAGGGTGGCAGAATAGGGGGGAGATATTCCCCTCTTTTTATTGGATGATAAAAACCTCAATAAATTCCAATAAAAGAGGATGTGAGATGTGTGAGGAGGATTGGGGGGGGGTTGTAAGGTGCTGTAAGAATGTGCCGGTTAGGTGGGGAGGGTAGAGCAGTTAGGATGGAGGGTGGTTAGGTGGGGTTGGGTTGGGGAGGGTAGAGCAGTTAGGATGGAGGGTGGTTAGGTGGGGTTGGGTTGGGGAGGGTACAGCAGTTAGGATGGAG
>QNTS01006709.1:0-32949 GCA_003317085.1 Hucho hucho
ACTACCACCATGCTGTCTACCCCTTAACTACCACCATGCTGTCTACCCCTCAACTACCACCATGCTGTTACCCCTCAACTACCACCATGCTGTTACCCCTCAACTACCACCATGCTGTTACCCCTCAACTACCACCATGCTGTCTACCCCTCAACTACCACCATGCTGTTACTCCTCAACTACCAACATGCTGTTACCACTCAACTACCACCATGCTGTCTACCCCTCAACTACCACCATGCTGTCTACCCCTCAACTACCACCATGCTGTCTACCCCTCAACTACCACCAGGCCAGGCCAGACTAGACCAGGCCAGACCAGGCAATACTAGATTGTGACTGAGCTGTGGAGTCAAAGTAGTCCAGACACTTCAGCGTCAATGCCAAGCACAATCAGCTGTTTTGAGATTCACTGAGTGTGACAATATTCAGTCTTCCGTGTCTATCTGCATAGAGAGACCATAGTTAGACAGGCGCACGCATACACATGCACACACACACACACACACACACACACACGCGGACACACACACACGCATACAAGCACACACACGCACACACACACAAGGGCACACACACACACACAAACACACACAAGGACACACGCACACACACACACACACACACACACACACACACACACATACATACATACATACATACATACATACACACACATACAGGCACACACACACACACAAGCGCACACATAGAAGCACACATCACTTCTCAGACAGTGCTATGGTGGTGAAGTCTAAGTAGTTCACAGACACTCCTGGGCAAATCAGGCCCTTATTTTAGATGAAGTGATGCTGTTCAGAAGGTGAAGAACAGGGCTGGGGCTGACATAAGATCCACTAGTTAAAACACATTCAGGTTGATGAGAGGGAAGTGTCTGAGGCCCAGGGATGTAGGCTACATGCTCCATGAGGGCTGTTGAGTTCAGGCTAGTTAGCGCGACATTCACATCTCACTGCTAAGCAGGACACAGACACAGACAGAACCATCGCAGTTCAGACTTCAAACCCCAAATCAAAACTACACCTACAACCAAGACTGCTTGATGGATGACCTCTAAACACCATGCAGCTACGTTGGAAAGGCACTCCAGTTGTACTAGCCTATAGGGAGGGGGGAGGTGTACCACCATGGTATTGAGACGCTATGACCCATTATGTAGCCTTATGTCAGCCTGTCATATTCAAAACAACACTTTCCACGTCCGTCTATTCCCTCCAAGGCCTTGACTTGCAACATATCAGAGGTACTGAAAGATAAATAGATCCCGTTGTTCAGGGGAAAAGTCCCAAAAAGTTGAGATTTCCTCAGGAGGAGTTAATACTGTCTGCTGTACACTCCTTCTGTTTTGGCACTCAGACACTCTCCCCTAACCCTACAGGCAGGTACTTCACCAAACGCTGCTTTGGCCTGAGTCTCGATTACAAGTCAGAACCCACAAACCCAAGCTCAGACATACCACACTTACTTTCCAACAGTAATGCTTTCACATCACTAACAGAAGCTAAACATGGAAGTGAAGAATCAAATAAAATCATTCATGACAGGAATTTGATATGTTCCTGCCTTTAGAAAAATCTAGTCTGAAATCTACCAATGATCTATCAATGACCGACAGGAGAAACGCTGTCTGTCCCAAATGGCATCCTATTCCCTTTATAGTGCACTTCTTCTGACCAGAACCCTGGCACTATAAAGGTAGTAGGGAGCTATTTGAGATGCTGCCAAGCTGTCTGAATTTTATTCAGAAGGCCACCCAGAGGCTGGAGCATGATGAGAGGGAGAATTATATTATATATATTGGTTTTATGCTTCATTACATTTCATATTAGTTCCCTTGAATATTCCCCCAGCTGCTGTTGCAATATTTTTTTTAAATTAAAGATTAGCATAGCAATGACTTGTTGGGTACGGACAGGCATAGACTTAGGCGGAATCAGTTTATGAGAATTGTTATCTGATAGAACCTGTTCTATCAGATCAAATGATCATTATCCTAATTTAGCTTGGCAACAGTTTGTCCAGTACTGGCATCTAAAGAGAGACAGACTAGTGTTAACATGTTTTACTCAGTTACTGTACCTTCAAGTAGGTATTAATTAACTTGCTCATCTGATTAACAACTCATGAGGCGCCATCACCCTCTGGTGGCCATGCTGTGTAGACTGTGATCACCATCTAGTGGCCATGCTGTGTAGACTGTGATCACCCTCTAGTGGCCATGCTGTGTAGGGTGAGATCACCCTCTAGTGGCCATGCTGTGTAGGCTGAGATGAACCTCTAGTGGCCATGCTGTGTAGGCTGAGATGAACCTCTAGTGACCATGCTGTGTAGGCTGAGATGAACCTCTAGTGGCCATGCTGTGTAGGCTGAGATGAACCTCTAGTGACCATGCTGTGTAGACTGTGATCACCCTCTAGTGGCCATGCTGTGTAGGCTGAGATCAACCTCTAGTGACCATGCTGTGCAGGCTGTGATCACCATCTAGTGGCCATGCTGTGTAGGCTGAGATCGCCCTCTAGTGCCCATGCTGTGTAGACTGTGATCACCATCTAGTGGCCATGCTGTGCAGGCAGAGTTTCTTCTGCATTCACACAACTAAATTCACTTCAACATTCAATGTGATTCTACCTCTAATCCACTGTGAAGAATTCTCATCCAGTCAGTAAATTAACAAATCATTATTTTATTAACAACATGTCTGCCAAATCAGGCAACGAACCGGCAAACCGATCACAATACTGTAGCAGTATCCTACATGTACACAAGAGGACATACTGTGTACACAACACAACACTGAAGTAGTATCCTACATGTACACAAGAGGCCATACTGTGTACACAACACAACACTGAAGTAGTATCCTACATGTACACGAGAGGCCATACTGTGTACACAACACAATACTGTAGCAGTAGCCTACATGTACACAAGAGGCCATACTGTGTACAAAACACAATACTAATCAAAATACTGTACACACAGTAGTACATACAGCATCTGAGACTCCAGTCTAAGGGTCACATTTCATAACCTCTCTGAGGCAGACGGTGGCGTAGCAGGAAGAGTCCAGGTCAAAGTTCAACATCAAGCTAGGTGTGTCTGTGTCAGGGTACGGCACCGTTGACTCCCCCTCTCCATTACCCTGCACGCTCTCCCCTCCTCTCTGCCTCTCCAGACCTCCAGATCTAGTGTCTGTGCCGGGGTGCTGTGGTATTGCTCCACTAGCCTGTGACTTTCCATTACGCTCCTGTTGCCTCTCCCCAGCTCTCCGGCCCTGCTCCAGCCTGTAAGTGAGGTTATGTGGGATGGCCAGTAAGGGGCGGTAGCAGCCAGGGAGGTTTAGTTTGAGAGGAGTGACTCTGAAACGACAGCTCTGTAGTCCATCCCTCGCCAGTCTCTCCTGGTACCAGCCCCCTACAGGGTTCTCTGGGTACTTCACACTGTTGCCAAGCATGGGAAGAACCACCTGATTGAAGAGCACAGAAGAAGTAAACAATGGATTCAATAGAATCACAATACAGTTGATTTGTGTAGTGTTTTGTGGATGTAGGTTTCACCGGGCTCGGTATTTCAACTTGGCAACGCACTCAGACAACACACCCATGTTTGCATAGTAGATAAATACACTGCTCAAAAAAATAAAGGGAACACTTAAACAACACAATGTAACTCCAAGTCAATCACACTTCTGTGAAATCAAACTGTCCACTTAGGAAGCAACACTGATTGACAATAAATTTCACATGCTGTTGTGCAAATGGAATAGACAACAGGTGTAAATTATAGGCAATTAGCAAGACACCCCCAATAAAGGACTGGTTCTGCAGGTGGTGACCACAGACCACTTCTCAGTTCCTATGCTTCCTGGCTGATGTTTTGGTCACTTTTGAATGCTGGCGGTGCTTTCACTCTAGTGGTAGCATGAGACGGAGTCTACAACCCACACAAGTGGCTCAGGTAGTGCAGCTCATCCAGGATGGCACATCAATGCGAGCTGTGGCAAGAAGGTTTGCTGTGTCTGTCAGCGTAGTGTCCAGAGCATGGAGGCGCTACCAGGAGACAGGCCAGTACATCAGGAGACGTGGAGGAGGCCGTAGGAGGGCAACAACCCAGCAGCAGGACCGCTACCTCCGCCTTTGTGCAAGGAGGAGCAGGAGGAGCACTGCCAGAGCCCTGCAAAATGACCTCCAGCAGGCCACAAATGTGCATGTGTCTGCTCAAACGGTCAGAAACAGACTCCATGAGGGTGGTATGAGGGCCCGACGTCCACAGGTGGGGGTTGTGCTTACAGCCCAACACCGTGCAGGACGTTTGGCATTTGCCAGAGAACACCAAGATTGGCAAATTCGCCATTGGCGCCCTGTGCTCTTCACAGATGAAAGCAGGTTCACACTGAGCACATGTGACAGACGTGACAGAGTCTGGAGACGCCGTGGAGAACGTTCTGCTGCCTGCAACATCCTCCAGCATGACCGGTTTGGCGGTGGGTCAGTCATGGTGTGGGGTGGCATTTCTTTGGGGGGCCGCACAGCCCTCCATGTGCTCGCCAGAGGTAGCCTGACTGCCATTAGGTACCAGATGAGATCCTCAGACCCCTAGTGAGACCATATGCTGGTGCGGTTGGCCCTGGGTTCCTCCTAATGCAAGACAATACTAGACCTCATGTGGCTGGAGTGTGTCAGCAGTTCCTGCAAGAGGAAAGCATTGATGCTATGGACTGGCCCGCCCGTTCCCCAGACCTGAATCCAATTGAGCACATCTGGGACATCATGTCTCGCTCCATTCACCAACGCCACGTTGCACCACAGACTGTCCAGGAGTTGGCCCATCTCATCAGGAGCATGCCCAGGCGTTGTAGGGAGGTCATACAGGCACGTGGAGGCCACACACACTACTGAGCCTCATTTTGACTTGTTTTAAGGACATTACATCAAAGTTGGATCAGCCTGTAGTGTGGTTTTCCACTTTAATTTTGAGTGTGACTCCAAATCCAGACCTCCATGGGTTGATACATTTGATTTCCATTGATAGTTTTTGTGTAATTTTGTTGTCAGCACATTCAACTATGTAAAGAAAAAAGTATTGAATAAGATTATTTCATTCATTCAGATCTAGGATGTGTTATTTTAGTGTTCCCTTTATTTTTTTGAGCAGTGTAGTTAGAATGGTACAAGGTACTGTAGAAAAGGGGAGTGGACAGGTGTGTGTGTGTGTGTGCATGTGTGTACATACCTGTCCTAGCGAGTAGACTTCCTCCTCCTCCTCTGCAGTAGTAACAACATGAATCTGGAGGAGTAGAGAGTGCAAAGGTCCATCTCAGTACCATCTTTATGACTGGTTCAATCTCAGTGAGACAGTATCACTGGGTGTCATACTCACAGATAGAGCCTAGTGGCCAACTCTCTAGCGCCGATGAAAAATGATTTACACAAGTGACTTTGACAGTTTATTTGACTCTGTTATTAAGTCATCCTGTAACTGAACTACCTGAGGTAAGCTGGTTTCTCCCGCCTCTATCCCCTCCTCTCCCCTCTGCTTCCAGACCAGATCTCCCTGCCTGGCCCTGTGGCCCAGCGTGGCCAGCCTGTGTGCAGCCGCCTCGTTCCAGACCCGGCTGCAAATCAAACCAATCTTTATTGATATAGTATACTTCAGTGAAGAGGAAGTTGGAATACAAATAGAACCATGAAGAATAAAGGATTCAGAATACTTGAAGCAGTATAACAGGTGATATAAATCCCGACCTGCTGTATGCGTGGGGGTAGAAGACCCTCATCCCATGGGGCAGGCTGAGCCAGGCACGGGTGCAGCCCTCTGGGCCCGTCCCATAGCGATGGAGGGCCCTCAGCATCATCCTCTCTCTGGCCTTGGACATGGGCATCAGAGACAGGGCCTCCTTAGCATTATCTGTGGAGATGAGGGAGGAGAGGGGTGGAGGAACAGGGTTAGAATGGAGAAGAGTAGAAAATTAAATATATGTATTGTTCATCTGAAAAAAGCTGGGTCCATAAAAACCGAGAACATGGTAAACAGGAAATGGTGACTAGTGTAAGCAGGAATTTCTCACCAGTCTGGAGGAAGTGTCTCTTGGCAACGCTCTGAGGGTCATCACCCTTTTCTGGTGTGAAGAACAGACGGACAGCTGCCACCTGAGACACATGAAAGACAACCCACACCATAAGTCAGACAGAACAAATAGAAACATTCACATCCACTGTTTTCAGTTTGTTGTAATATAAGAACACAGAAGATGTAAATGTACCATTTCCTTTTTGAGCAGGGCCAGTCCGACACGGTCAGATTGAACACTCTGTCCAGTCCCAAACCTCTGAGGTCCATAGTAGTTCACAAACCCCTTGACCTAAAATGATTGACATTTAATAACTTCTCACTACAGATCAGAGAAGAACACTCCTCAATTAGTCACAGTGCAGTGGAAATGACTATCAAAGTGCACCGACTATCAAAGTGCATCAGTGCTGGGCTGGACAAAACCCTCTCTCTCCAGGACCAGGGTTGAATGGAGGCCACAGAATAAAAAAGGTCCCATCTCTAGGAGTGTCTCACCTTTACGTTCTCCACAGCCTCCTGCACTAGTGAGTCCAGCTCCATCAGTGTGTCATGACCCTGGTGTGGTCTCAGATCCCGTACCACCAGGTCAAAGTGGTTCCCCTGGAGTCTACCCAGATGAAGAGGCTCAGGGACGGAGCGGACAGAGGAGAGGACTACCCCCCTCCTCTCAAACTCACAGGCCTTCTCTCTCAGCCTGACAACACACATCCCTCCCATCAGCACAAGTCTGACCGGTCCCCATGAGGAGGACAGGATATGCATCAGTGGATAGTGAACTCACTGGACTAGCATGTTAGCACATAGGCTAAGCCAGGGATTTTGAATGGAAACAGCAACACATCCTATCTAACAACCGTACTGTATCTACCGTTGTGGTGAGATCTTCTTGACCACCATGGACTGGTAGGTGACGGCCCTCTTGTCCTTGATGCCAGCGTAGGTGAAGTCAGAGGGCAGCACCCCCAGGACAGCTGCCATGTAGCTGATAGCCTCCAGAGTCTCTTGGTTCTCCTTCCTCAGAGTGAACGCTGCAGGGGGAGGAAACCCATGCCAATAGTATCCACACTAACTTCCTAGAATACATGCCCAACACATTGCTTCATTCTAAGTAGTATGCAAGTATGGCTAGGGGAATAGAGTGTTATGAGTGGGATGAGGTTGGTCTTAGACACTGATTTAAGGTCAGTTTTGTGGGGTCCATGTTCAGGATTTGGGGAGGATAAATCAAAGGATACATTTATTTGTCACATACAGTTTAAAGCAGATATAAACAGTGAAATGCTTACTTGGGCTAATTACATTCTTCTTGCTGTACATACAGCATCATAAGAGAAAAACATATCAAGTAGGAGAGAGAAATAGGAGAGACAAGAGTAAACAGAGAGAGAGAAATAGGAGAGACAAGAGTAAAAAAAGAGAGAGAAATAGGAGAGACAGAGTAAACGGAGAGAGAGAAATAGGAGACAGAGTAAACAGAAATAGATATAGGAGAGAAACATAGGAGAGAAACATAGTCTGTGAAGTTCTCTATAGACCTCTCACCTGTATAGACCTCTTCCTCTTTACTGTTGTCAGCCATCCTCTTCCTGGGTTTCCCTTTTTCTCTCAACCTCACCGTAATAGCCGTAGTCTTCTGCTGCTGGTCACTGAAGCTCTTGGTCTCCACCAGTTTACCAAACCGTCTACTGAGGAAGTGGTGCACTGCCGTCCTGTGCTCCTTACTGTCATCACCCCTGAATGTGTACACAGAGTTAGGCATCTTGGTGTCGATGAACCTGATAAAGTCTTCGGCCTCCTCCTCGGTGACCAAACCTGATAGGAACTTAAAGTCAGGGTCCTCCTTAACCCTGATTTCTGATTGGTTGGTTACTGTCAACAGGAAGGGAAAGTTGTGTCGAACAGCGCGGTGGACGTTAGCTCTTTGGTGTTTGTCTGGGAATGAACCCAGGGATAACTCTTGATTGGCCATCTTCTTCTCACTGCCATTGGATGATTCTTGGTTGGCCAGCTTCTTCTCAACGCCATCATTGGGACTTGATGACGCCTCTCTCAATAAAGCAGTGAACTGCTCTAGCTCTTCACAGACAGCCTGACCCAGTATCATGCTCAGGTCAAAACAGTCTTGGCTGGCTGTGGATGTTATGCCACCATTCTGACCGGGTACAGGTTCTGAATCCACATCCTTTACAACCAGAGGACAATTCTCTTCTTCGAGGTTGTGTTGATGTTTTGGGCTAATAATATTTGTCTTTCCTTCAGACTTGGCACTTGGGCATGCCTCAGTAATGTTGGATGATTGAGGAACATCAGATAGACTGGGTTTAGTGACCATCTGGCCATGGATGTCTATCTCTGTGACTACAAAGTCTCTGGTGGAGTTCTTGATGGTTCCATAGAACCCTTCATGTGCTGAGATGTAGCACTCAGGGACACTCGGTACTTCCTCCTTCATAGTCATGGTAGATAGACTGTCCTGTCGCAAAGAAAGGGATAAAACCAATATTATACCCCAAGTTATGTAAAATCAATGAATTGATCATCAGAAGCCATGTATTGAGCCAGAGTAACGGTCTTACCAGTTATGTAATGTGTAGAGTGAAGTGCCCGTGCTACAAATGTTTCATTTTCTAAATGAATCAATGTGACACTATAACATTGTAGCTAGCTAGCTAACACTGTTAGGAAACGTTACTGTTTACCAAGCTCAACCAACAGCAGAAATCATAGTCTTTAAGCAATTTGTCATTTCACTTATATCATGTAATTATAAATGAATGCAATAATAAATGTCCTAAAGCGACAGATTTCTAGCAATAAATGTCGAATAAACAAACACATGTGCAACTGTAGCATGAGATTGTAATTCTTCCGCATCATGTCATGTGACGACGTCAAGTTCTTAAAGGGAAAGTGCTATTTTATTTGTCTCAGACAGTACTGTTCTGGTCTTCTGATGACTAATCACCTGCTAATAAGTATATTGCACAGTATAGACTAGAGAGATACATCACAAGTAAATCATTAGTCTTTTTTGACAAACAATTCGCATTTAAAAGGTCATTTCTGATTTGCTGAACTGTATGAATAGGCTGTATTTAAGTTATGTGTGTCACGGTAAAATAATGCTCTGAGATAACTGGAAAGACATTTTCATTCATTGAGGTCTACATTATTACAAAGGTTTATTACAGATTAGGCATGTAGCAGGTATGCGTTTAATTTGTATCATCTGACATCAGCTGATCTGCAGCCAGCCAACATTACTTATTAATTGTAATCTTTCATGTGCCAGGCCAAAGGTTTGCCCTTACCACTGGTGCCAATGAGTGGGATTACAACGTGATGGGAAATGCAGATTTGGCCTACTATTTCCCCCTTCACTGCCAACTCTATTCAGAGAGCAATGCTTTATTCAGTAAACTCACACCTCTCAGTGGTCAATAGGCTTGCATGGTAGTTCTGCTACTGCTACTAATAATATATCAGGCAAGAAACACATTAGTGAATGTAATTTAAATATTTTTATTTATTTAATTTCATTACATAATTTAATGAATAGAAAAAAAACATTTGAGACATTACATAACATGATAGTTTCAAGGAACTAGGACTCCTTCAGAATGTTCTAATGTCATAGTAATCTAGTACAGGATGAACATGTCATAGTGGTTTTCCTTTTCATGGAATCAGTAGACAGGTCTTCCATGACATTTTACCTGGGAATCACAGTCCCTTCCCTTCATTGTGGCTCTAATAAACATCACATGCATACACACATTGTCACGTGGGGAAAAACCTGCAGCATTGTGGTTGAAAAGCATTGCATATTATGTGGGATTAATATCACTGATGTGAAATGCACAAACAAGCAACCCTGATTGACAAACAGGTCTGCATCTGAAATGGCACCTGGGTCAAAAGTAGTGTACTATATAAGGAATAGGGTGCCTTTTCCGATGGGCCCTGGTAAAAAGTAGTGCACTATATAGGGAATGGGGTGCCATTCCGGACACACCCAGGCACTCTCTCTCTCAAACAGCCCGACAAACAGATAACGGTTGACACTCAACTGATTCAGGCTGTGACCTCTCAGTCGCAGAACACCATACACACATACAGTACATCACAGACCTAGAAAAATACTTTCTATAGGATTTTTCATTCTTCAGTAAAAGAACATGGAAAGAGAAATCACTAACTAGATTTTGGACTGACTGGTAATCATATAGTTGTTATGGACATGGTATTGGTAGTACAAATTAGATGCATACAGTAAAATGTATTCAAAAGCATTAGACTTCTTAACAACATCCACAGACCCACACATGGCCTCTCTTCTCTCCCAAACCAAGCTTCTACATCAGCATGGTGCTATTCATTAGGCACACCATAGCAAAACGTTTTCAAACATGTATCAATGGAAAGTCTAGGGGTCCCTCTCTATTTTCTCCATTTGGTGTCACATGAATAGGACCCAGTCCTCAACTCTGATCCTGAAGGGCTAGCGGTTGTGGAACAACATTCTCTATTGATTGACTTTACACAACACATTATAGAACTGCTACAACATTGTCGGACAGCCCTCCAGAACCAGGATTGGGAACCATATATCTTAAAAACACATCCAGCTCTCCAGAACCAGGATTGGGAACCATATATCTTAAAAACACATCCAGCTCTCCAGAACCAGGATTGGGAACCATATATCTTAAAAAAATTGTCAAATAATATGAGAAACCAAAAAACATTAGCTATAGCTCTAAAGGGAAATGTTCGCTCTCTCTCTCTTCCTCTCATCATCATGAAAACACAGCACCTACTGTCTAAATAACAAGCTACTAATGTAAGTAAGTTCACAGGTTTGAGTGTCATGGCTTATATTAGTGTGGTGGTCTGTGTGTGCATAGTTCATATAGTCTACAGGCTGGTTGTCTATGAGGTTAAAGGGCATTAGGAGGGATTCATGTCAATGGTCTATGTCCTACATGGAACCCTATCCCCTATATAGTGCACTCCTTTTAACCAGAGCCCTATCGGCCCTAGTCAACAGTAGTGCACTATAAAGTGCATAGGGGGGCCATTTGGGACTCAGCCAGATAAAGGGTTCTTACATACTAAGCGGAATGTTCCATTGTGGACTAAAATGGAGGGGTGTTTTATTAGTCTTCTTCCCCATCCCCTGGTGGTCTAGTGATCCGGCGCCCCCCTTTCTTTCCCGCGGGGCCTTTAGGTTTGGGGAAGGCCTGCTTGTGTGCGTGCTGCTTAGGGTGGACCTCTTCGTACATGAATTCTGCGGTGAGCTCATCACCGTTATCAATCTCCAGCTAGGGGAGGGAATCAGAATGCTTCAGTTAGTAGAGATACTTATACTAATAGGAATACAATAGATCCCATCACTGAGGGGCAAACTAGACTTATTCTATAAAAAATACATTGCAGCAAAAATCTAGTCAACATTGGCATAATGTTACAGTATTTTCACAGGAGTGTTTTTAACTGTTGAAACTCATGTGACACACTGCTGTGAACCGGAGTTGTATTCATTAGGTACCAAATAATATGGGTTAACCCAGAACTAAAATCTCATGTATTTTTGGTCAGATGCTTATGTTTACACAGTCGGTCTACGAGACATCAGGTTCCAAATGAAAATGGATAGACTATCTGACTTGATATGAATATAATATGAAGTGCATGTTTAAATGTTCTGTTGCAAAACATTTAGCTACAGTGTGATATAATGAACATGACCCAGCTCTTACCTTTTTGGCTATCTGAATGCGCAGGTTGTATAATGAACACGACCCAGCTCTTACCTATCTGAATGCGCAGGTTGTATAATGAACACGACCCAGCTCTTACCTTTTTGGCTATCTGAATGTGCAGGTTGCTCTCCACAGTATCGATGAGAGGGTTCTTACAGCTGGAGTAGAGCATCCTCTCTCTGATGCTACATTTATACCCTGGCATGGAGTAGATGAACACTGCAACACACATTGAAAACCACTTTAAAATACCACTTTATCACATTGATATTACATTTTAATAACATAAATTATGAATAGAAGTAGATCAAGCAAAAAATAATTGTGTGGTATAATATCAACGTATTAAAAAAATATGCCGTAATATGAACTGTATTGTCATAATGTTTGAATGTGTTGCCTTTACCTGTAGACTCGAGGTAGTCTCCCTCATGGGAATGCTTGTACAGGAAGAAGTGGTATCGGGCTGCATCCTTGGGGATCCTCTTGGGCAGTTCCTTCAGTTCTGTAGGAGTGGTGCTGGACAGCTTGATACACTCATTCCTAAAATCTATCTCCTGTTGATACAGATGATGATGACGGTGATGCATTTTTTCAAAAACAGTCCTCAATAAGCTTGTAGTGTAAACCATCCAATACAATAAGGCTTTGAGTATCATGTTTCATGTAACATGGTGCCAGTTAGTTTGTGTTTTGGCCATCACACTGTAGTCTTCTCTGGCAAGTATATGGCATTGTTGAATCCAGAAACAAGCTAGTCAGAGACACCTACTGCTAATGAAACAACACAGAGATTGTCTGTCTCGGTGCTCTAATAAAAGGAGGTGAGACTGCCAGACAGTACTGACACTCACCAGCTGTACTTGTTGGTCCTATTCTCTCAACTGTTCCAGATACTGGGTGGTGTCTCTCTACTATACTATACTTTCCTATATTATTATATACTATGATGTATTATACTATATCATTCCATAATACACTATTCTATACTATATTATTATATTATATATTATTCTAGACTATATTATTCTAGACTATACTGTATTATTCTAGACAATAATATATTATTATAGACTATGTACTATAATATATAATTCTATACTATATTATTATATACTATATTATGATATACTATGACGTACTATACTATTCTATACCATATCATTCTATACTATTCTAGACTATGATGTACTATACTATATTATTCTATACTATATGATTCCAAACTATACTATATTATTCTAGACTATACTGTATTATTCTAGACAATAATATATTATTATAGACTATGTACTATAATATATAATTCTATACTATATTATTATATACTATATTATGATATACTATGACGTACTATACTATTCTATACAATATATTATCATATACTATATTATGACGTACTATACTATATCATTCTATACTATATTGTTCTAGACTATATTATTCTAGATTATATTATTCTATACTATGATGTACTATACTATATGATTCTATACTATATTATGATGTACTATACTATATTATTCTATTCTGTACTATATTATTTTATACAATACCATATCATTCTATACTATATTATAATATTATATATTATTCTAGACTATACTATATTATCCTAGACTATAATATATTATTATATACTATGATGTACTATAATATATGATTCCAAACTATACTATATTATTCTATACAATATATTATCATATACTATATTATGACGTACTATACCATTCTATACTATACTATACTATACTCTATTATATGATTCTATACTATGATGTACTATACTATATGATTCTATACTATATTATTCTATACTATGATGTACTATACACTATTCTGTACTATATTATTTTATACAACGCCATATCATTCTATACTATACTATATTATTCTATCATATATTATAATATTCTATATTATTCTAGACTATACTATATTATTCTAGACTATAATATATTATTATATACTATGATGTACTATAATATTCTATACTATATTATTCTATACTACATTCTAAACAATATTATTATATACTATGATGTACTATACTATTCTATACTATATCATTAAATACTATATTATTATAGACTATACTATATTTTTCTAGACTATGATGTACTATACTATATTATTCCATACTATACTATGATGTACTATACTATATACTATACTATGATGTACTATACTATATTATTCTATATCATTCTATTCTGTACTAAATTATTTTATACAATACCATATTCTATACTATATCATTCTATACTATATTATTCTATCCTATTATACACACAATACTATGATGTAGTATACCATATTATTATATACTATGATGTACTATACTATATTATTCTATACTAGTATGTACTATTCTATAATGGTGTACTATACTACATTTTATCCTATATTATTCTACACTAATGTATGATGTACTATACTTTGATGCATTATACTATATTAGTTAGAGCGTTGGACTTGTAACTGGAGGGTTGCAAGTTCGAATCCCCGAGCTGACAAGGTAAAAATCTGTCGTTCTGCCCCTGAACAAGGCAGTTAACCCACTGTTCCCCGGGCGCCAAAGACGTGGATGTCGATTAAGGCAGCCCCCCGCACCTCTCTGATTCAGAGGGGTTGGGTTAAATGCGGAAGACACATTTCAGTTGAAGGCATTCGGTTGTACAACTGACTAATAATGGTGACTTTGACTATAATATATTATTCTATAATATGATGTACTATACTATATTAGTATATACTATATTATGATGTACTATACTCACCAGCTGTACGTAGTTGATCTTCTTCTCTCTGAACTGTTCCAGAGCCTGGATGGCGTCTCGCTGCATAGGGAAGGCCACGCCCGTCAGAGTCTGCTGCTTTGTGTCCACATTGATGTCTGTCTGTACCTGGACGGACGGACACACATGGTCACTTGGTGTTATTTTAACTAAATCACCAGGCTTTCTTTCTGAGAAGGGCCTAGGCCCAGACTAATGGTCTGAAATTAAAATAACACAACAACAAAAACATTCATTAGGTGTCACACACACTCTAAGACAACCCCAACATTGGTCACCAGGCTGTGGTTTGAGAAGGGCCCAGGCTAGTCTAGACTCTGAACACTACTATAACAGGAAGTCTATCCTTACCCCAATTTTGTATTTGTGTCACCAATAATTTGCAGAAGATAATCAGAAAGATACATTCTTGAAAAGGCACAAAAAATACATTTAACTTGATAAAAAAAAGGAATTGATAAAGCTTGTGGTAAAAGTCTTACATGGAACTAAAATAATAACATTTACAGAACGATCTCATTGTGATATGAGATAAATAAACTGTTCTGAATAATATCCAATAATAATATTATAATAATATCCAATAATAGTATAATGATAATATTATCCAATATAATATCCAATAATAGTATAATGATAATATTATCCAATATAATATCCAATAATAGCATAATGATAATATTATCCAATATAATATCCAATAATAGCATAATGATAATATTATCCAATATAATATCCAATAATAGCATAATGATAATATTATCCAATATAATATCCAATACAAATAATAATAATTGAATAACATCAGTATGTAATAGGTCTACAATGCCCTTTCATGCGTTAACATAACAACATTCACACTCCTGACATGCGATGTTCGGCTTGACTGAAAGAGATTGCCACTGACCTGTTCCTCTCTTGTACCTAAAGGATTGGGCTGCTGTTTTTCATCCATCTACTTATTACAAGCAACGGGTCTCTCAGCAAATGAATAATAAATATCTGAAAGCCTCTTTACTCGCATGTAGATTAGTGGATAATCATCTTGCCCCTACAGCTGGTGATTGGGAAGGGGATCTCAATATAAACCCAGCTTCCCAGTTGGTTGTAGGCTACTGTATTTGTGAGGGTGGCTCTATGAAACAGGCCTATAGGGCAGATGAAGAATGACCCTGTCCTTTTATGGAGTCATGATGGTGTATACACAACAAGCAAAATAGTCTACAGATACCCTGGACTTATTCCACATTTTGTTATGTTACAGCCTTATTTTGAAATTGATTAAATCGTTTTTTGTCTCTTCTCATCAATGTATACACAATACCCCATAATGACAAAGCAAAAACATGTTTGTACTTTGCTGAAATATCTTTGTTAGCGATTACAGTATCGAGTCTTCTTGGGTATGATGCTACAAGGTTGGCACACCCGTATTTGGGGAGTTTCTCCCATTCTCCTCTACAGATACTTTCAATCTCTGTCAGGTTGGATGGGGAGCGTTTCTGCACAGCTATTTTCAGGTCTCTCCAGAGATGTTCAATCAGGTTCAAGTCCGGGCTCTGGCTTGGACACTCAAGGACATTCAAATACTTTTCCATGGCACTCCTGCGTTGTCTTGGCTGTGTGCTTAGGGTCGTTGTGCCGTTGGAAGGTGAACCTTCGCCCCAGTCTGAGGTCCTGAGTGCTTTGGAGCAGGTGTTCATTAAGTATCTCTCTGTACTTTGCTCCGTTCATCTTTGCCTCAATCATGACTAATCTCCCAGTCCCTGCCGCTGAAAAACAACCCCACAGCATGATGCTGCCACCACCATGCTTCACCGTAGGGATGGTGCCAGGTTTCCTCCAGATGTGACGATTAGCATTCAGGCCAAAGAGTTCAATCTTGGTTTCATCAGACCTGAGAATCCTGTTTCTCATGGTCTGAGAGTCTTAAGGTGTTTTTGGCAAACTCCAAGCGGCCTGTCATGTGCCATTTACTGAGGAGTGGCTTCCGCCTGGCCATAAAGGCCTGATTGGTGGAGTGCTGCAGAGATGGTTGTCCATCTGGAAGGTTCTCCCATCTCCACAGAGGAACTCTAGAGCGCTGTCAGAGTGACCATCAGGTACTTGGCCACCTCCCTGACCAAGGCCCTTCTCCCCCGATTGCTCAGTTTGGACGGGCAAACAGCTCTAGGAGTCTTGGTGGTTCCAAACTTCTTCCATTTAAGAATGGAGGCCACTGTATTCTTGGGGAACTTCAATACTGCAGAAATGTTTTGGTACCCTTCCCCAGATCTGTGCCTCGACACAATCCTGTCTCGGAGGTCTACGGACAATTCCTTCAACCTCATGGCTTGGTTTTTGCTCTGACATGCACTGTCAACTGTGGGACCTTATTTAGACAGGTGTGTGCCTTTTCAAATCATGTCCAATCAATTGAATTTACCACAGGTGGACTCCAATCAAGTTGTAGAAACATCTCAAGGATGATCAATGGAAACGAGATGCACCCAAGCTCAATTTCGAGTCTCGTAGCAAAGGGTCTGAATACTTATGTAAATAAGGTATTTCTGTTTTTAATACATCTGCTAAAATTAAAAAAAATAAACTTTTCAATTTGTCATTATGGGGTATTGTGTGTAGATTGCAGAGTTTTTTTTAAATAATTTTTTCATCCGTTTTAAAATAAGGCTGTAATGTAACAAAATGTGGAAAAAGTCATGGGGTGTGAACACTTTCCGAAGGCACTGTAGGTATATTGGCATAGGTAGCTACACCCTAATGCTATAGGTAGCTACGCTCCATTGACACAGGTAGCTACGCTCCATTGACACAGGTAGCTACGCTCCATTGACACAGGTAGCTACGCTCCATTGACACAGGTAGCTACGCTCCATTGCTACAGGTAGCTACGCTCCATAGCTACAGGTAGCTACGCTCCATAGCTTCCGGTAGCTACGCTCCATTGCTTCCGGTAGCTACGCTCCATTGCTTCAGGTAGCTAGGCTTCACTGCTACAGGTAGCTACATGTAGCTACACTCCATTGCTACAGGTAGCTACACTCCACTGCTACAGGTAGCTACACTCCACTGCTACAGGTAGCTACNCGGCCACAGGTAGCCGCGCTCCACGGCCACAGGTAGCCGCGCTCCACGGCCACAGGTAGCCGCGCTCCACGGCCACAGGTAGCCGCGCTCCACGGCCACAGGTAGCCGCGCTCCACGGCCACAGGTAGCCGCGCTCCACGGCCACAGGTAGCCGCGCTCCACGGCCACAGGTAGCCGCGCTCCACGGCCACAGGTAGCCGCGCTCCACGGCCACAGGTAGCCGCGTTCCACGGCCACAGGTAGCCGCGCTCCACGGCCACAGGTAGCCGCGCTCCACGGCCACAGGTAGCCGCGCTCCACGGCCACAGGTAGGTGCGCTCCACTGCTACAGGTAGCTAGGCTCCACGGCTACAGGTAGCTAGGCTCCACGGCTACAGGTAGCTAGGCTCCACGGCTACAGGTAGCTAGGCTCCACGGCTACAGGTAGCTAGGCTCCATTGATATAGGTAGCTACACTCTTAGCAAAAAGGGTTTCAAAAGGGTTATTCGGCTGTCCCCACAGGATAACCTTTTTTGGTTCCAGGTAGAACCCTATTTGGAAAGGGTTTTACATAGAACACCAAAGAGTTGTACCTGGAACCAAAAGGGTTCTACCTGGAACTAAAAAGGTTTCTTCAAAAAGGTCTCATATTTATTTTTTTATTACATTTAACCTTAATTTATCATATAGGGACAGCAGAAGAACCCTTTTAGGTTCTAGATAGCATCTTTCTTTTTAAGAGTGTATGTGTTTTTGGTGAAGTAAATTCAAACTATTTTTACTATGCTTTACAGTGTGAATGTTTACTTGGGAACAATAACATTTTTAGTATGAAGTCTGAAATCTGATGGGTATACAGAGATTAAGAAATAAACCAAATGGACTGGTAGAGAGGAGTTAAGGGGTTTAAACATTTGGAGCAGTTTCTGGTCCTGTCTCCCCCAGCCTTCAGGGACAACCCATATCAACCTGCTGAGACTGCTTGTTTTTCCATCTCTCAGGGAGAGAGTGTGTGTGTGTGTGTGTGTGTGGGGGGGGGGTTCTTCTATTCTTGTGGGGACCTAAAATGCCCAAAAGACCCCACAAGGATAGTAAAAGGGAAATTCTCCCTCGTCGGGACATTTCCCACATCCCCATGAGGACAAAGGCTATTTTAAGGTTAGCGTTTAGGGTTGCAATTAGGGTTAGGTTAAGAGGTTGGTGGTTAGATTTAGGAGCTAGGTTTAGGGTTATGGTTCAGGTTCCGGGTTAGGGAACATAGAATATTTTTTTGTTGGCCCCCCACGAGGAAAGAAGAAAAAAACATGTGTGTGTGTGTGACATCATCACACCGATATAAATAGAAAAATGCCTCATAGTATTATGATGAATGCATGCAGCCAAGGGAATCTGGGGCAGAAGTTGAGCTGTTTAGTCTAGTGTGCAAACATCTATCCACTTCATTGATCTGTTATTGATTTCCTGCTGTAAATTGCTCTATGCCTCTCTCTCTCCACCAAAGTCTAATAAATTTGACCCCATCTTATAAAGAAAATCCAAACATGTCAGCAGCAAAGTCCTTGGGTTTATTGTGGAAATTAATTTGTGGTTGTGAAAATTAATTTGTGTGTGTACACTCCTAGAAAAAAGGGTTCCAAAAGGGTTCTTCGGCGGTCCTCATGGGAGAAGCCTTTTTGGTTCCAGGTAGAACCCCTTTGGGTTTCATGAAGAACCCTCTTTGAAAAGGTTTTGACATTGAACCCAAAAGGGTTTTACCTGGAACCAAAAAGGGTTCTTCAAAGTGTTCTCCTATGGGGACAGCTGAAGAACCCTTTTAGGTTCTAAATAGCACCTTTTTTCCTAAGAGTGTACGTCTGTGTGTGTGGCTCTCTACCTCACTCAGTCTGATCTGCCTCAGCTCCTCCTCAGCAGCGGTCAGTGGTTGTGGAGCAGCCTGTGCTATCAGGTACTTCCTATACCCGCTCAGAGACACATCATCCTGGGGAGAGAGAGGACCGTGAGAAGGGTGGACTGGAGCTCAGGGTCCACATTTAGAGTAGCAGTGCTTATATATGATCCTCTCTTCATTCCCTCCCCAGCCTCTGTCCACTGCTGCAGAGAGAATTTATTAAATCAGTTCCTTGTTGTTAAAAGACCCCATAGCTCTCCAAGGCATACATAATATTAACAATTAAAACAAATTTAAAAAACTGCATTTTCTAAAACAGCTATCTACTCTGTTTAATTATTTAAATCGGTTCCTTTTTGTTGTCCTTCAAGGATTCTATTTAGTTTTGCGTTGGATAATTTGTCATGAGAGAAGGAGGGACAGCATAAACATGTCATGATGTCATCTAGCGACAAATGGAGCAACCAACAGCGACTTTCCTTGAAACATTATTGCCAAAACTGCGAGCCCACTTAGGCCAATAATCCATAAAATAAAGATGAGTTTCTTCAAATTCGTCAACATACCTCCACTGTGCCAAATATTTCATCTTTAATGTGTCCACCCCCAAACTCCTTCTTCAGTGTAGCTCTTGTAGCAGCATATAACATCTTCTGTCTAACCTATAGAAGTGGGAGGAATTCATGTTTTTAGTACTGCACTAACTGCTAAATATGACTGTAGATTGCAATCTAAACCAGAACACAATGCTACTTCATACAGACATCTCAGAAACATCAACCATTTTGCCTGTTTCATTGAGGTTTGGGATGGAAGCCAGGTTTCATGCTTCCTGCTAGCTAACATTAGAATTGCAAATATGCTAGCTTAGCACAACAATAAGCTAGCCTTTTTGTTCAACAGTCTCTTCAAAGTGTTGCTATTAGCTAAGCATAAATAAACACTTTTTCAATGGGGGGGGGCAGCTTTTGACATACTTATATGAACCATAAAAGGATTTTCCCTCATCTAAAAACCAGTTTAAAGTAAATAGTTATTTCAGCCAGTGGTAAGGGTTCGCGCTCTATAGTTAGCCAACCACAGACCAGATGTGTGTTTGAAAGTAGCACTGTGTGTGGCCTGTTACATTCTCCCTGCTGTGCTTTACCTGTAGTGTGGACTAGACTGTGGGTTCGTAGTTCTCTAAATAGGGTCTTATTGTGTACAGTATTCTGGCTTATTAGACTATGGAATAAACAGAGAGACGTTTAAATGCCCTAACTGACACCATGACAGTTGTGTTAACAAGGTGAAACAGTTGCTATAGTGAAGTAAAAACGGTCATGTCTATGGCATTCCAGAGGTAGTCTTGACCGACAACAACAAAAAAGAGAATTTGCTCCCAACCAACATTTTGATAAATGAATAGTCAGAAAGAAACAGATAAACATTTCAACATACAGGTGAGCGGTCAGGTGACCAGGCCAGGAAGATCCACTCATATCCCTGGTTGTTAGTAGAGTCCAGCCTGTACAGGAGGTAGGAGGGCATGTCCTCCTGTAGGAGAGGCAGCACATAGGCATCATACTCCTGGTCCCACTTCTTAGACGCATGCTTGGTGCCTCCCAGCACCAGAGTCTCTGAAATAAGAACAAGGAGGGATATGGTGGATTTATTACAGTGATATACAATATGTAACTATGGGAACAGGTCAAATCAATTATGTTCTGTCTTTTCAGGTAAGATATACAGTATCTGAGATTGCAGTGCAGTACAGGCAACCAACCAACATATATCTTACAAATGACATGAAGTGTAATAACTAATACAGTACAATAAAGCACAACACAGTACAATGCAATACAGTACACAGCAATTCAGTACAATACAGTGCAATACAGTCAAATACAATTCAGTACAATACAGAATACTTTTCAGATCACAGTATGTCTTCAACATCACAGTAAATATAACCAGTAACCAATCAACAAACTACTGAACTTATCTATTTACCCATTGATCATGTTGCATACAGCTTAGGGTAGGGCTGATCTCTGATCAATAGGTGTGATTGAGTTGATCAGCTGTAGGCTAGGCAGGCTACATACTCACCCATCTCAATGACGACCTTCAGCAGGCGATAGGCTCCGTTCCTCGCCTTAGCAAAGATGTCTTTCACTTCCTCCGCAGCTGTGAAGTCAAAGCAAGCCGAGCGGTCACTTCTTTATACACACACTTTGGCCCCAGAGAGACGTTGGCTATTCATACAACAGGGACATTCAGGGAACACAAGCATGGGGAATAGCCTATTACTTAACAGTCAAGTGTAGAATATACTGGTCAAATGAAATAAGGATTGGTGTGTTTATCAAAAAAAGGTTTCAAGAAAAGATTAGTACAGGCAGCTGATCTCTCTTGGGTCACTGACTAAAGTATAGAGACAGAGGATGAACGTCAAGTATTCAAGATGCATAAGCGCAAAACCAAAAGCATGCCTGACTTCTATTGGCGAATCAATGTACCGTAATTGTATTATACTTTGTCGTGCCATGATAAGTAAAGATAGCCTATTGGCCAAAATAGGTGACCCACATTTTACTAGACAGCCAGTTGTTACATAAAAATCGACACATTTGCATCAAACGTTATCTCATCCCAACAACAAACAAACATCAAAAGGGCAACAGTAATCTTGGCCATAAATGTCACCGAGATTAATTTGAGGCATTTGATGAATGGGCGGCTTGTTCCCTTGTAAAATACCATTGAAACGAGCGTTACAGAACAGAGCCTGCTGCAGCAGCACGGAGCTTGATGACAAACTGCTAGTGTTTATGCGGTGTAACAATCTCAGTTGAATCGCAGCAGCACGACCATATTAGTACAACGCATCGCTGAATACACTTGTCATAGATTCTTCTCATTCGCCCAGTGCACCGTTAAACCCGAAGCAACTTCCACAGAGCAGAAAGCACTGCTTATTCTAGCTGATGATGCAGAACGACACACATACAACAGTATTTTCCCCTGTGGCTTTAATCCTTTTAAATCAAATCTGTCATGGTCGACGATCGCATCGTCTATTCCGTTGTGGTTTCAACAGCTGTTGACAATAAGCAAAAATGTGCGTATTTACCTTGTATGCCCGTTTGATGGGACATTATGCCTGTCTGCTTTGCTTTGGGTCGCCCGGGACGGTGGATGATTGAAGGGAAAGAACAAGGAAGAAGAAACCGAACTACAGTAACTTGACCTGCCTCTAGCTGTGATGTCATCACGCAGCAGCAACTGTATCATGTGACGATGGAGCACGTAGTTGATACGTTCCAATGTTGATTACTACTACTATATATATTATTATTATTATTAGGTCTCTCTATCATACAATATTTTTCAATAATTCATTTTTGGTTATGATGAGGAGGAGAATGTGTACAATTGAACTGATTGTTACACTTCTACAGATCACCAAACACACCAAGACAGTTGTGAAAAGAGCACGACAAAGCCTATTCCCCCTCCGGAAACTAAAAAGATGTGGCCTCAGATGCTCAAAAGGTTCTACAGCTGCAACATCGAGAGCATCCTGACTGGTTGCATCACTGCCTGGTACGGCAAATGCTGTACTCCAGTGATGTACGGCCCAGTACATCACTGGGGCTAAGCTGCCTGCCATCCAGGACCTCTACACCAGGCGATGTCAGAGGGAGGCCCTAAAAATTGTCAAAGACCCCAGCCACCCCAGTCAGACTGTTCTCTCTACTACCCGCATGGCAAGCGGTACTGGAGCGCCAAGTCTAGGACCAGATTCCAACCAAAACGTTGGGTGTTGCCACGTTTTCCTCCCGCTCGGATTCCACCCGCTCGGATTCATAGCAGCCGTGTGGTTTGACGCTTTACCTCCACCCACTCCTCCTGCAGTCCTGGATCCACAGAGGCAGAGCAGGGTAATTTTAACCCCAGGGAGTGAGTGCTCAGGGTGGGGCACCTCCACCACACCCTGCCCCAGAGGGGGACCTGCTATTACTACTGTTCTCCTGAAGGCAGAAGGACAGAGTGTGGTACAGTCGCAGTCATGTACATGAGTTAGACTCATAGACAAATATATTCAAACTACTATAGAAAAGATCGGATGGTTTGTCTGTGGTTCACTGTGGATTAACGATGACAGGCACTTCATTGTTTGGTTGTTCACTTTGATTAGTGTGCTGGGAGAAATCTGTTTTCATACCTACTGATAATATAGCCTGAAAAAAAATATATTTCCGTCTATTAAACACAAAAACTACTTTTTAGGTGAGAGTTTGGGCAGCTATATTCTTCCCTACATTACCCAGTTGTCCTTGTCATACATCATGTTGGTGTTTGAACTCCAACACTACTATGTCCAGCACCATACAGGACAGTCAGAGTTTTGGCAGCTATATTCTTCCCTACATTACCCAGTTGTCCTTGTCATACATCATTTTGGTTTTTGAACTCCAACACTACTATGTCCAGCACCATACAGTACAGTCAGAGAATAGTCAGTTCACTCCTAATCAGAATATTCTGCCGTGCACATGCTTTAGATTCAGAACAATTCATGTTGTGATTCAGATGGAATTGTCACGACTTCCGCCGAAGTCGGTTCCTCTCCTTGTTCAGGCTGTGTTCGTTGGTCGACGTCACCGGTCTTCTATCCATCGCCGATCCACCTTTTATTTTCCATTTGTTTTGTCTTGTTTTCCCACACACCTGGTTTTCATTTTCCCTCATTACTGTTGTGTATTTAACCCTTTGTTTCCCCCATGTCTGTGTGGGGAATTGTTTATTGGCATGCTGGTTACGCCGGGTTGTTGGTTTTTCACCCGTGCTTTGTGGCAGCTGGTATTGTGCGGTTTATTTTGTACTTTGTGCTGCCTTGTTTTTTTGGGCTTTTGTTTTGTGACGCGGTAGCGTTCTGTATTTTGACGTTGCCTGAGTAAAGTGCTTAGTCCACTCATCTCTGCTCTCCTGCGCCTGACTTATTTACACCAGCTACACCCACCGTATTACAGGAATGGTTTCAACAGAAATTGTGAAAGGGATTTATAAACAGTCCAGTGCACTCAGTGGATGTACACAGTAAGCCTCTTACAGTGGATGTATCTGCATGTCCACTATATAAGAGTGTCCCAGATGGCACCCTATTCACTTTATAGTGGACTACTTTAGATCAAAAGTAGTGCACTATATAGGTAATAGGGTGTCATTTGGGATATGCAAAAACACATTTGTCTAGTCATTATGTCTCTCGTTCTATTACAGTAGTAGCTAATGTTAATTTACTGTACAAATCAAAACAGTTGTATCTTACTGTAAATCCTCTAAATATATTAGCATTAGGCTAAGCATAGCCGTTAAACTAAACTGTACCTCACGTGGTCAAATGCATTGAGTAAAGCGATAAAATGCAGTCACAGGTTGTGGGGTTGCTGCCAACTTCGGCAAGACAATGGACGGGTTCGAGCGGATCACTTTTGTCAAGTCAGTGACCATCGTTGGTCACCGCCTTTCAAAGTGTGTTGCATTATGGTTACATTGTACGACTTGCGACTACATGTCGACTTCATGAACTTTACAAAAATCATGTGATCAAAGGACATGCAGTTTTTGATGAAGTCGCCTTTAAGTCTCTGCAGTTGCTTTCATGAGTCTCTAGAGATTTTCTATAGGCATCCTCTCTAGCCTCATCAAAACATTGGCTGCGTCTCAATGTATATAATACGTCTGGCAACACAGAAGATTGGCAAGAGTTTTGTCCTTGATTAGTTATCTGTACGTGTGGCTCTGTTGTGTCGTGAGCACTGCTGTTAGTAGTTTGTTTTCTTCAAGTAAAGAAGTTTTGTCGCATCTCCGTTTTCCTGCGCTTGATTCCGAAAGACCTGCATCACAGAGCCATTACAATAACAAACCCTTTGATATTGCCAACCACTTTAGTTTTTGTTGACAAGAGTAGCAAACAACAAATGATGAGCCTTTTATATTCATGCATAAGGGACCAAATAATAAAAGACAAGCACTGTAGCTTAGAATCCTGCAAAGTTAGTGTGGAAGAGGTGAAACAATTATTGCTATCTATAAATAAGGACAAACCACCTGGAACCGACAGCCTGGATGATAAATTACTGAGGTTGGTAGTGGAATACATTGCGACTCCTATTTGCCACATCTTCAATCTAAGCCTAGAAGACGGAGTATGCCGTCAGGCCTGGAGGGAGGTAAAGGTTCTTCCGCTGTCCAAAATAGCAAAGCACCGGTTAATGGTTCAATCAGCAGACCGATCAGCCTGTTACCTCTGCTTAGCAAACCTTTCAAAAAAAATTGTGTTCCACCAAATACAATGTTTTTTACGGAAAACAAATTAACAACAGACTTTCAGCATGCTTATAGGGAAGGGCACTCAACACGCTCGGCACTGAAACAAATGACTGATGATTGGCTGAAAGAAATGGATAATAATATGTTTGTGGGAGCTGTTTTGTTAGGCTTCAGTGCAGTCTTTGATATCATTGTTCATAACATATTACTGAAAAAACCTAGGTATCTTGGATTGACATCCTCTGCCTTATCATGGATGGACAATAAAACACATAGTGGTTTCTTTAATGGAAGCCTCTCTAATGCAAATTCGGTTGAGTGGTGTACTGCAGGGCAGCCGGCTTGGACAATTATTGTTTTTTGTGTTTACTAATGACCTTCCACCGACCTTGAATAAAGCCTGTGTGTCTATGTACGCTGACGACTCAACCATATACACGTCAGCTGCAACTGTAAAATAAATAACTAACACCCTTAATATAGAGAGAGCTCCAGTCGGTTTTCGAATAGGTAACTAGCGATAGGCTGGTGCTAAATATCTCAAAAACAAATCACTCGCTTAACCTTAAACCTCATCTGGATCTATTATTGAATAATGTGGCTAATGAGAAAGTTGAGGAGACTAAACTGCTGGGTGTCACCTTAGATAGAAAGCTGTCATGTCAAAACGTATAGACTCAATGGTTACTAAAATGGTAAGAGGTCTGTCCATGATAAGACGTTGCTCTGCTTTCTTGATATCTCAGTGAACCAGACAGGTCCTACAGACCCTAGTTTTGTCGCACCTGGACTACTGCCCAGTTGTGTGATCAGGTGCGACAAAGAAGGTCATAGGTAAATTGCAGTTTGTCCAGAACAGAGCAGCACATATTTCACTTAGATGTACACAAATGTCAATGACATGCATGTCAATCTCTCCTGGCTCAAAGTTGAGGAGAGATTGACTGCTTCAACTGTCTGTACCCAACTGTCTGTTCAAGCAGTTGGCACACAGTTCGGACACTCATCGGTACAACACAAGACATACAACCAGAGGTCTCTTCACAGTCCCCAGGTCCAGAACAGAGGCTGGGAAACACACCGTTTTAAACAGAGCCATGACTACATGGAACTCTCTGCCACCCCAGGTCACTCAAGCTAGCAATAAAACCAGTAAAAGAACACCTTACAGCACGACATGGACTGTGAAGAAACACACAGACATTTTGATGCATTTTGTATTGTATTATGTATTGTATTATGTATTGTATTATGTATTGTATTCTATTATGCATTGTATTTTGTATTGTGTTATATATTGTTTTATATATTGTATTATGTATTGTATTATATATTGTATTATGCATTGTATTATGCATTGTATTATGCATTGTATTATGTATTGTATGATGTATTGTATTAAGTATTTTATTATGTATTGTGTTTTGCATTGTATTATGTATTGTATTATTTATTGTATTATAAATTGTAATATGCGTTGTATCATGTATTGAATTATGTATTGTATTATATATTGTTTGATGTATTGTATGATGTATTGTATGATGTATTGTACTATATATTGTATTATATATTGTATTATGTATTTTATTATATATTGTATTATGTATGGCATGATGTATTGTATTATGTATTGTATGATGTATTTTATCATGTATTGTATTATGTATTATATTATGTATTGTATTATGTATTAGATTATGTATTGTATTATGTATTGTATTATATATTGTATTATATATTGTATTATGTATTGTATTATGCATTGTAATATGCGTTGTATCATGTATTGAATTATGTATTGTATTATATATTGTTTGATGTATTGTATTATGTATTGTATTATATATTGTACTATATATTGTATTATATATTGTATGATGTATTGTATTATGTATGGTATGATGTATTGTATGATGTATTGTATCATGTATTGTATTATGCATTGTATTATGTATTATATTATGTATTTTATTATGTATTAGATTATGTATTTTATTGTATTATGCATTGTATTATGTATTGTATTATATATTGTATGATGTATTGTATGATATATTGTATGATGTATTGTATTAGATTATGTATTATGTATTGTATTGTGCATTGTATTATGTATTGTATTATGTATTAGATTATGTATTGTATTGTATTATGCATTTTATTATGTATTGTATTATGTATTGTATTATATATTGTATTATGTATTAGTTTATGTATTGTATTGTATTATGTATTGTATTATGTATTTGATTATGTATTGTATTTTGTATTGTATTATGCATTGTATTAAGTATTTTATTATGTATTGTGTTTTGCATTGTATTATGTATTGTATTGTGCATTGTATTATGTATTGTATTATGCATTGTAATATGCGTTGTATCATGTATTGAATTATGTATTGTATTATATATTGTTTGATGTATTGTATTATGTATTGTATTATATATTGTACTATATATTGTATTATATATTGTATGATGTATTGTATGATGTATTGTATGATGTATTGTATGATGTATTGTATTATGTATTGTAATATGCATTGTAATATGTATTGTATTATACATTGTATTATGTATTTGATTATGTATTGTATTTTGAATTGTATTATGTATTGTATTATGCATTGCAATATGCGTTGTATTATATATTGTATGATGTATTTTATTATGTATTGTATGGTGTGTTTTATTATTTATTGTATTATGTATTGTAAAATGTATTGTATTATGTATTGTATTATGTATTGTATTATGCATTGTATTGTGCATTGTATTATGCATTTAATATGTATTCTATTATGTATTGTAATATGTATTGTATTACATATGTGATACGTGGTTGGGATACAACTGCGATACAGTTTGTGTTTGTCTCGCCTGTCTATCTCCAGATGAATGCACTAGCTGTGGGTCTCTGGATGGGAGCGTCTGCTGAATGGCTAAATTGTAGTGTAAATGTAGTGCTATGTATATTTATGTATATTATGGCTTTTATTTGTTATGATGTTTCCTGTTTGGACCCCAGGAAGAGTAGCCGTTGCCTCGGCAACAGCTAATTGGGGATCCTAAAAAATACTAAATACAAAAATATATATATATATATATTTTCCCCTTCATTTAACCAGGTAGGCAAGTTGAGAACAAGTTCTCATTTACAACTGAGACCTGGCCAAGATAAAGCAAAGCAGTTCGACACATACAACAACAGAGAGTTACACATGGGACCCTTTCCCTCTGTAGTGCAAAACCTTTGACAAGGGCCCATAAGGCCCTTAAGGCAACACTTGAATAGTCTGATAAGATTTCCAGAACATCTATAGATCCACTGTACTGCCTCATTCATAGAGGTTAACTGTTTTACTCCCCCTCTAGTTCCTCCTCTGTTAAAACCTCCTGTGTTTCTCTCTGCCCCGACAGTGTTTTAATTTGACGCCTGTGGCTCCTTCAGGAAGGATTCCTGCCGGTCTGCTTTGAGACAAGGAAATAAAGTGAAGTTTGTTGCGAAGGTGCGCGGTAATGTACTGTATGGACTCATTGGGATATCAAGACACTTGACTGGTATAATAATAATGCAATGACAATATCTCCAAATGTCCTGTGTAATCTCTTCATTATTATAGTCATTTATCTTCCGCTGTGGAGCCAAGTACTACCAACTGCCATTGTTTACTGTAACAGAATACATTTCTTTGCTCGTTTTTTTTTTTATGAAAGTGTTTTCCCCTGTTGAGTCTGTGGTGTGTGGTGTTCTCAGCCACTAGATGGAGACGTCATCATGTATGATATTGTTGCTGGATCTACAGCAGATCTTCCAGATCATAACACTGTCCAGAATATATAGAGAGCAGGTGTTTCTGTGTCTACATTCTAATCCCAGAAGGAAGAGAGCTGTTATTAATACTGTTGTAGAACACCTCTCAGGTCTTTGGGTTGTAACCCATAATAAATGTGTATTTTGATACGTGGCGTGGCGAGGTTCAAATAAAATAATATCAAATACAGTTGGTCGCATACACATATTTAGCAGATGTTATTGCGGGTGTAGCGAAATGCGTGTTCCTAGCGCCAACAGTACAGTAATATCTAACAGTTCACAACAAGACACACAAATCTAAAAGTAAAAGAATGGAATGAAGAAATATAGAAATATTAGGACGAGCAATGTCGAAGTCCGGAGTATAAATATACACATGTATATATGATGGGATGTATAGACATTATGGACAGAATGTGGATATAATATTTAGTATACCTGTAGAAAATGTAGGATAGAATAGCATATATACAGCAATAGATGAATAGGATGTTGTGAATTAGAATACAGTATATACATATTAAATGGGTAAAACAGTATGTAAACATTATTAATGTAAACATGTAAACAGTCTGTAAACAGTATTCCATGTCTATGTACATATGGCAGCAGCCTCTAAGGTGCAGTGTTGAGTTTGTGTTATGTGTGTGTGTGTGAGGTGTGCTGTACAGGTCAGCACGGGCAGTTCGTGAGGCCATTCCAGTTGACAGTTGTCCTTCCCCTAATGGGAAAATAAATAGACCAATCCCAAGCTGCCATGGGGTGTTTGTTCAGGGACCAAACTCACACAGGCCATAACTCAACCTGCAGGGCTAGCTCTCTGAGAGGGACAGTTCAACAAACAAAGGCTCTCAGTCACAACACACAGGGAGGGAGGGTGCTCTGGGAGAGAGGGGTGACTGGACCACTGTGATTCACAACACACAGGGAGGGAGGAAGGGAGGGAGGGAGGGGTGACTGGACCACTGTGACTCAAAACACACAGGGAGGGAGGACGAGAGGGGAGGGAGGAAAGGAGGAGGGGGAAGGGAGGGAGAGAGGAAGGAAGGAATCTATCAAATAGATCTATCAACATACACAGGTAGAGAGGGAGAGAGAGGTAGAGCCACAATGAGATAAGAGAGAGAAGAGGAGTGGAGTAGAGAGGGGAGGGAAACAGAGTGAGAGAGGTATTCAGGAACATCTGGGAGATAAATTGGTAGCAATAATAATAATTACACGGAATGCCTAATGCACAAAAAGATGGATTGCATTCAACCGCTCCAGTTGTCAATGTTGTTTAAGGTCATTCACTGTTTTACCAGCCCAGCGTTCATAATACACCCTCCCATGTTGTGCACGCTCTCGGAGATTGATGTGTTATAATGTTTTACCAGCCCAGTGTTCACCCTCTCAGAGATTGATGTGTTATAATGTTTTACCAGCCCAGTGTTCACCCTCTCAGAGATTGATGTGTTCTAATGTTTTAACAGCCCAGTGTTCAAAATACAGAGATTGATGTGTTATAATGTTTTACCAGCCCAGTGTTCATAATACAGAGATTGATGTGTTATAATGTTTTACCAGCCCAGTGTTCACAATAAACCCTCGCATTCTGTTCACCCTCTCAGAGATTGATGTGTTATGTTTTACCAGCCCAGTGTTCACAATAAACCCTCCCATTCTGTTCACCCTCTCAGAGATTGATGTGTTATAATGTAAATGTATGACACCATTTTGGAAGCCAAAGTGCCCACCATTTGGCGTTATAGACGCACACACGTGTTCATGCATGAGCTTGGGCACACACACACACACCGAAATGGACGGGCGCCTCTCGCCTCTCTCTTCTATCTCTGTGGAGAGAGAGAGAGGGGGAAAAAAACGACTGAGTTTATTCGCGTCCCATCTGTCGCAACACTTTCACTGGAATGGGCTTAGAGATAAAGCCGTCTGTCTGTCCCCGTGTGGATCAGCTTATTTCCACATTGACAGATGGACGGACAACTAGGTGACCCTCCACCCAACACATCTCATAACCTTTGAAGCAATTGAGGGAAGAATATGACAATCTGACAATCTACACAGCAAATGATCCATTTGGTAATTAGTTCTGCTAGATTTAATAGGCAACAATCTTAGATAAATAGGAATAATATTTTTTTGGTGC
Organism: Hucho hucho; assembly: GCA_003317085.1. Taxonomy (NCBI): domain Eukaryota; kingdom Metazoa; phylum Chordata; class Actinopteri; order Salmoniformes; family Salmonidae; genus Hucho; species Hucho hucho. The sequence continues at coordinate 31,904 of QNTS01006709.1, forward strand.
CATGCAGACATCAGCTCATCAACACATGGCTTGAAGGTTTTGCTCAAAGAGCAGAGAACAAGAAAACACACACACATGCATGCGTCCGCACACACACCTACACACAAACACACACACACAGACTTGTGGTTGTCACGTCCAGGCCTGGGAAGACAGGCTGGCGTGTTTTTGTTTTGTTTTGGTGTAGGGTTTTTTCTGTTCTAGGTTCTCTATTTCTATGTTGGGGTAATGGTTCCCAATTAGAGGCAGCTGAGTGTCGTTAACTCTAATTGGGAACCATATATATGTTTGTAGTTTGCACTAGGGGTTTGTGGGTTATTGTTTGAGCATAGCTTTGTTTGTGTTTACATATTATGGTTCATGTTACGATCTTCGTTCGTTTTTGTTATTTTTCCAAGTTACGTTGCTTGAATAAAAATGTATACTGGATGCCTCGCTGCGCCTTGGTCTGTCCCTTCAGGAGATCGTGACAGTGGTGACACACAATTCAGCCCCATTCAAAATCTTCTTTTCCATAACCTTAACCTGAAAACCTAACCCTAAACCCCCAAGAAATAGCATTTGGCCTTGTGGGGACTAATAAAATAGCCCCAATTGGTAAAATGTGTTTGTTTACTATTCTTGTGGGGACTACACACACACACACACAAAATCCGACAATCCAAAACACTCCAACATTTCTCACTGTAAATCAATGGAGCCATCAGCCTAAAGGGAGGAAGGCATGTTGTCATGTATTCAGACAATCTCCTCTTGTAGCTGAATCAATCTCCTGCTCCACCAGAGGACACATTTCCCTTTATAATTTGATTCTCAGATTCAACACCACAGGTCAAGAATGTCAACCCGATACAGCTGATTGATAAAACATTCCTACAACAATGGAACAAAGCTGCTCCTGCATATAAATGCGTGTTGCTCTCCGGTGGCAATTCCAGAGACACTGATAATATTTCCTTGTACAAATGATCAAGGGTGAAAAGGTCAAAGAGGTGAGAGGAGCTTTGTACAGAGGGAGGCAGTCTACAGTATGGTACATGAGGTGA
>QNTS01006711.1:28377-43907 GCA_003317085.1 Hucho hucho
TTCTCTCTCTCTCTCTCTCTCTCTCTCTCTCTCTCTCTCTCTCTCTCTCTCTCTCTCTCTCTCTCTCTGTGCCATGTGTAGATAGGAAATAGATGTTATAATGAGCTCATGTGTTATAATGAGCTCATGTGTTATAATGAGCTCATGTGTTATAATGAGCTCATGTGTTATAATGACCCAAGCACTTTATTGAGACTAACACATTATAGACACACTGATGTCATAACAGAGGAAGGGGAGAGGAGTAAAGTGCAGGATCTGTCTGTTGTGGTCAACGGCAGCGTCAGGATTTAGGAAGTGTTAGACTGTGAACTGAAGGCTAGCCTTGTACTTAGTGTCTCAGTCTCTCTTCCCTGGCCCATAGCTGGCTCAGTCTGGCTGTCACTGTTGTTGTTCCTGAGGATCAGTGAGTGGCATGAAACTCCCCTGTGGGGAGAGGTGGGCCATATAATGTAGGTGATCCCAGTATGGACAAACCAATGGACAGACAGACTTAATACTCTCACTAGACTGTCCCATAAAACCCAAATCCAGACAGTGACATAAGCCATAAGCCATAGTGTCAAACCGCTAGTTGAATAGTTCAGATATAGTCTGTTACATCCATTCTTAAACACGACAGCTTTAAATTACAAGATGAGTATTTCAGAGCTTTGTTGACACAGTGCACAATATCTGCTCTGTTGCTGTGATGTGGACCCGACTGACAGGCTGAGAGCGACTCATAGCCTGTTCCCTTATCCATGTCAACCACCAACCAAAACAGATCAATTGTGTGTGCTTGCTTGTGTGTGTGTGTGTGTATCCAGAATTAGGTCATATCTCACTCTTCTACATTACTCCTCCCCACTGAAGCTCTTTCACCTGTCTGTTGAGCTGTTGAGACTGAGTGTATGGATTCTCTGTTAAACACTCAAGATGTCCATCGGTGTTAAATATCCAGTGTGTGTGTATGTGTGGGTGTTCGTAGGTACTTGCTTGCGTTCCCGTTTGTGTCAATGTGTGTGGCAACCTGCTGTTAAACTATGTGTGTTGTTTGAGCTGCAAACCCCAACCACTGACTGCAGAACATAACAAGACTCGGAGAGAGATGGAGAGAGAGGGAGAGAGGAAGGGAGAGGGAGAGAGAGAGGGAGAGAAGGAGAGAGAGAGGGAGAGAGCGTGAGAGAGAGGGAGAGAGGGTGGGAGAGAGGGTGGGAGAGAGGGTGAGGGAGGGAGGGAGAGAGGGAGAGAGAGAGAAGGGGAGAGAGAAAGGGAGAGAGGGTGAGAGAGAGAAAGGGAGAAAGGGAGAGAGAGAGGGAGAGAGGGAGAGGCAACCACAACCACTGACTGCAGAACAGAACAAGACTCATAGAGAGAGAGAGCGAGAGAGAGAGAGAGAGAGAGAGAGAGAGAGAGAGAGAGAGAGAGAGGCATACCTCTACAGGGAAAGGAAGAGGAACAGCTTCCCAAACAAATTGACAATTCACATCAGCCTCTGGCACTTGAGGAACTTTCAACAATTTAACAACCCTGTTTACAGTGTGTCAAGTTGATTTAATGAAATGTTGAAGTCTTTTTACAACTTCAAGTACTGTATATGCTACAACTATTTGCCTTTGTGTAGAGTTTTTGCCAGTGTGTGAGAGTGTACAGAGTGAATGAGGTGAAACCTCGTGTGTACAGTGCGTGTGCTCTAAGCCCATTCATTAAGCAGCATGCAGGTTGGGTCTCCTCCAATGAGAATGCATTCCTTCTGCATGAGCACACTCACCTCACTGGCTCTGACTGGCCGGAGGAACGGCCCAATAGCTAGGCCAGCTACACTACGCATCACAGCCAGGCCCTCCATTAGCAGGGAGACGTTACAACACAGACTTACACTGCAGTGGGAGCCTGAGACTAATGTGGGGCCAGTTGCGCTGTAGTCTAGTTGGATATATAAAGAATAGCCTGAGAGAAATGTGGTTTGGTATACAGGTTAGCCAGTGATGTTTTGTGGCCCTATAGAGAATTCCCACTAATATACAGTGCATTCAGAAAGTATTCAGACCCCTTGACTTTTTCCACATTTGTTACATTACAGCCTTATTCTAAAATGGATTAAATTGTTTTTTCCCTCTTCAATGTACACAAAATACGCCATAGTGACAAAGCAAAAACACGTTTTTTTTTACATTTTTGCAAATATATAAAATAAAATAAACTATTCAGACCCTTTACTCAGTACTTTGTTGAAGCACCTTTGGCAGCGATTACAGCCTTCAGTCTTCTTGGGAATGACACTACAAGCTTGGCACACCTGTATTTTGGGAGTTTCTCCCATTCTTCTCTGCAGATCCTCTCAAGCTCTGTCAGGTTGGATGGGGAGCGTCACTGAACAGCTATTTTCAGGTCTCTCCAGAGATGTTTAATCGGGTTCAAGTCCGGGTTCTGGCTGGGCCACTCAAGGACATTCAGAGGCTTGTCCCAAAACTCCAAGCGAGCTGTCATGTGCCTTTTACTGAGGAGTGACTTCCATCTGGCCACTCTACCATAAAGGCCTGATTGGTGGAGTGCTGTAGAGATGGTTGTCCTTCTGGAAGGTTATTCCATCTCCACAGAGGAACTCTGGAGCTCTGTCAGAGTGACCATCAGGTTCTTGGTCAACTTCCTGACCAAGGCCCTTCTCTCCCGATTGCTCAGTTTGGCCGGGCGGCCAGCTCTAGGAAGAGTCTTGGTGGTTCCAAACTTCTTCCATTTCAGAATGATGGAGGCCACTGTGTTCCTGGGGACCTTCAATGCTGCAGAATTTGTTTGATACCCTTTCCCAGATATCTGCCTCGACATAATCCTGTCTTGGAGCTCTACGGACAATTCCTTCAACCTCATGGCTCTGAAATGCACTGTCAACTGTGGGACCTTAAATAGACAAGTGTGTACCTTTTCAAATCATGTCCAATCAATTTAATTTACCACAGGTGAACTCCAATCAAGTTGTAGAATCATCTCAAGGATGATCAATGGAAACAGGATGCACCTGACCTCAATTTCGAGTCTCATAGCGAAGGGTCTGAATACTTATGTAAATAAGGTATTACCTAATTTCTATAAGCATGTTAAATGTGCAACCAGAGGGGAAAAAATTCTAGACCACCTTTACTCCACACACAGAGATGCGCAGAAAACTCTCCCTCGCACTCCATTTGGCAAACCTATCCTCCGGATTCCTGCTTACAAGTAAAAATTAAAGCAGGAAGCACCAGTGACTCAGTCTATAAAAAAGTGAAGCAAATGCTAAACTACAGAACTGTTTTGCTATCACAGACTGGAACATGTACCAGGATTCTTCCGATGGCATTGAGGAGTACACCACATCAGTCACTGACTTCATCAATAAGTGCATCGATGACGTCGTCGCCACAGTGACTGTACGTACATACCCCAACCAGAAGCCATGGATTAAGGAAACATTCGCACTGAGCTAAAGGGTAGAGCTGCTGCTTCCCGACAAACAATCAAACAGGCAAAGCATCAATACAGGACTCCGACGCTCGTCGGATGTGGCATAGCTTGAAAACTATTACAGACTACAAAAGGAAGCACAGCATCAGCTGTTCCAGACGACTGTGTGATCACTCTCTCTGCAGCCGATGTGAGTGAGACCTTTAAACAGGTCAACATTCAGAAAGGCCGCAGGGCCATACGGATTACCAGGATGTGTACTCCGAGCATGTGCTGACCAACTGGAAAGTGTCTTCACTGACATTTTCAACCTCTCCCTGTCTGAGTCTGTAATACCAACATGTTTTAAGCAGCATGTTCACCCTAGACCCACTCCAATTTGCATACCGCACCAACAGATCCACAGATGATGCAATCTCTATTGCTCTCCACACTGCCCTTTCACACCTGGACAAAAGGAATACCTATGTGAGAATGCTATTCATTGACTACAACTCAGCGTATCAAAACCATAGTACCCTTTAAGCTCATCACTAAGCTAAGGACCCTAGGACTAAACACCTCCCTCTGAAACTGAATCCTGGACTTCCTGATGCCCTAGGTGGTAAGGGTAGGTAACAACACATCTGCCACGCTGATCCTCAACATGGGGGCCCCTCAGGGGTGCGTGCTCAGTCCCCTCCTGTACTCCCTGTTCACTCATGACTGCACGGCCAGGCACGACTCCAACACCATCATTAAGTTTGCTAATGACACAACAGTGGTAGGCCTGATCACTGACAACGATGAGACAGCCTATAGGGAGGAGGTCAGAGACCTGACCGTGTGGTGCAAGGACAACAACCTCTCCCTCAACGTGATCAAGACAAAGGAGATGATTGTGGACTACAGAAAAGTAGGACAGAGCACCTCACATTCTCATCGACAGGGATGTAGTGTAGTAGGTTGAGAGCTTCAAGTTCCTTGGCATCAACATCACCAACAAACTAACATGATCCAAGCACACCAAGACAGTCGTGAAGAGGGCACGACAAAAACCTATTCCCCCTCCGGAGACTGAAAAGGTTTGGCATGGGTCCTCAGATACTCAAAAGGTTTTACAGCTGTACCATTGAGACCATCCTTACGGGTTGCATCACTGCCTGGTATGGCAACTGCCCCCGACCGTAAGGCACTACAGAGGATAGTGCGTACGGCCCAGTACATCACCAGGGCCAAGCTTCCTGCCATCCAGGACCTCTATACCAGGCGGTGTCAGAGGAAAGCCCAAAAAATTGTCAATGACTCCAGCCACCCTAGTCGTAGACTGTTCTCTCTGCTACCGCATGGCAAGCTGTACCGGAGTGCCAAGTCTAGGTCCAAGAGGCTTCTAAACAGCGTCTATCCCCAAGCCATAAGACTCCTGAACAGCTAATCAAATGGCTACCCAGACTATTTGCATTGCCACCCACTTTAATAACTCTACCTACATGTACATATTACCTCAATTACCTCGACACCGGTGCCCCCGCACATTGACTCTGTACCGGTACCCCCTGTATATAGCCCCGCTATTGTTATTTACTGCTGCTCTTTAATCATTTGTTATTCGTTTCTCTTACTTTTTGGGGGGTATTTTCTTAAAACTGCGTTGTTGGTTAAGGGCTTGTAAGTAAGCATTTCACTGTAAGGTATACACCTGTTGTATTCAGCGCATGTGACAAATACATTTTGATTTGATTTGGTTTGATTATGTGTAGAAAAACAATTTAATTGATACATATCTGAATATTTTCCGAATGCACTGTACATGTTATAATCATTCGGCAGAAGATTCCCACATACTATCAGTCTGTGAAAACCACTGTTGGTCATAATATATAATATATAACCCCTCCCACATTTAGGGTAATATTGACACGGCCGGGACAACAATAGCAGGACAGTGTCCAAACATAAGAGAAATTAATGAAATGCTCCACCTAGATCCCAGCTCTTTTTCGCCCCCTCTGAATAATAGTTATTTTCTCTTGTGCTCTCCAACATGTGTATCCCAAATTAAATCAGTGCCCTATTAATAAAAGTGGATGCTGTACAGCGTCGGAATGCCAAACGAGATGGCAGCAGGAGTGCTAATGAGGGTAGGGATGACTGGCTGAGCAGCAGTGGGTTTGTTAAGGCTCGAAGAGAACTGAGCACCCATCTATATGTCCTCTGTCTCTCTATAAGTCTGTCCTCTGATGGACGCCCCTCCCATCCCAGCCCTCCTTTGGCTGTGATATCATGGCTCTCAGTCGGATTATGAATAATTGAACTAACACGTTAAATTAAAAGGCCTAAATACCCTGTTGGCATTAGAATACAACTTAGTATGAAGCAGTCAGTCACATATCCTGAGGGTTGTGTGGAGATCCAGGGGGTAGTGTGGAGATCCAGGGGGTTGTGTGGAGATCCAGGGGGTTGTGTGCTCTTATAGCTGGCCTGTCTGGTTAAAGGGACTGTAGGATGGACAGGGGAATATTAAGGGGTGTCATATTCATACACATCTTTCTATGCCTGTCTGTCCAGCCACAGGATAAGAGCACGGCTATGTCTTCACTTTCAAACTGGGGCAGAGAGAGAGAGACAAACACCCAATTGAAACCCTGCATGCATAGTTCTGTAAGATTATTCTAAATGTCCAGAGGAAAACTACAAGCAATGCATGCAGGGCAGAAGTAGGCCAATATCCACTAATAATAAAAACATTTTGGAAACATCTAAAATACAGTGACCCACTCTCATATCATTACCAAGTACTGCAATGCCAAGAGCTGAGCAAAGAAAAGTGTCTCCTCATCCAGCTGGTCCTGGGGCAGAGTTCACAAACATGTTCTACTAACACACTGAAGCCTCAGGACCAGAACATCCAATCAATCAGAATAAACCAAATTACAACACAGTCAAAACAAAACTACATTACTTATTGGGAAACACAAGCACAAGCACAAGCACAACGCAAAATGCAGAGCTATCTGGCCCTAAGTCGACAGTACATCGTGGCAAACTATTTGGCCATGGTTACAGATCAAAACCTTAGAAAAACCTTGACAGTACAAGCTCAGTGAGCACAGCCTTGCCATTGAGAAGGGTAGACACAGGGAAACCTGGCTCCCTGTAGAGGAAAGGCTTCTCAGATAGAGTTCAGTGTGTCAAATCTGAGGGCCTATTGTCCGGACCTCTGGCAGTCTCTATGGGGGTGCCACAGAGTTCAATTCTTGGGCCGACTCTTTTCTCTGAATATATCAATGATGTCGCTCTTGCTGCGGATGATTCTTTGATTCACCTCTACGCAGACGACACCATTCTGTATACTTCTGGCCCTTCTTTGGACACTGTTAACAAACCTCCAAACGAGCTTCAACGCCATACAACTATCCTTCCGTGGCCTCCAACTGCTCTTAAATGCTAGTAAAACGAAATGCATGCTCTTCAACCGATCGCTGCCCGCACCCGCCCGCCCGACTAGCATCACTACTCTGGACGGTTCTGACTTAGAATATGTGGACAACTACAAATACCTAGGTGTCTGGCTAGACTGTAAACTCTCCTTCCAGACTCACATTAAGCATCTCCAATCCAGTTAAATCTAGAATTGGCTTCCTATTTCGCAACAAAGCCTCCTTCACTCATGCTGCCAAACATACCCTCGTAAAACTGACCATCCTACCGATCCTTGACTTCGGCGATGTCTATAACAAAATAGCCTCCAAAACTCTACTCAGCAAATTGGATGCAGTCTATCACAATGCCATCCGTTTTGTCACCAAAGCCCCATATACTACCCACCACTGCGAGCGACCTGTATGCTCTCGTTGGCTGGCCCTCGCTACATATTCGTCGCCAAACCCACTGGCTCCAGGTCATCTATAAGTCTTTGCTAGGTAAAGCTCCGCCTTATCTCAGCTCACTGGTTACCAAAGCAGCACCCACCCGTAGCACGCGCTCCAGCAGGTATATTTCACTGGTCATCCCCAAAGCCAACTCCTCCTTTGGGCACCTTTCCTTCCAGTTCTCTGCTGCCAATGACTGGAATGAATTGCAAAAATCACTGAAGTTGGAGACTCATATCTCCCTCACTAACTTTAAGCGTCAGCTGTCAGAGCAGCTTACCGATCGCTGCAGCTGTACACAGCCCATCTGTAAATAGCCCATCCAACCAAATACCTACCTCATCCCTGTATTTGTTTTAGGTGTTCTGCTCTTTTCCATAACAGTATTTCTACTTGCACATCCTCATCTGCACATATATCACTCCAGTGTAAATTGCTCAATTGTAATTACTTCGCCACTTTTGTCCTATTTATTGCCTAACCTCCTTACTTCATTTGCACACACTGTATACAGATTTTTCTATTGTGTTATTGACTGTACATTTGTTTATCCCATGTGTAACTCTGTGTTGTTTTTGTTGCACTGCTTCTGTAGCTGTGGACATGGGAGATGAAGTACTACATATAATAGCCGGCACATAGGGGTGGGATTCCTTTTGACGTAGAACTCAGATAAATGTAATTTGTATTGACAGAGGAGGTATGCAGCATAGAGAAAACATTGGTTTGGTTCACACATATTAAAGCCATGGCACTCTTAATGCTGGCTCCGAGCCATCAGTAATTATATTCTATAATGGGGAATGAGGACGAAAACAGAGGGTAAGGAGGATTCACATGAGCATGTGAACAATGGCTGCTGAAGGGGTCTATTTAAACATTCATAAGGAAGGCTAAAGTTCCATTAGAATGCATCATGGCTGCCATAAGGGCAAATGGTGTTGCACTGCTCTGCTCATCTGCTGCCAAGAAGGCCACTTAGGCGGCATTGTGTTGCCTCAGGGCAGTGACAAGGGCAGTGACAGTACATGGCCGTGTGACCCCGGTGTACTGTGGTGTGTTGTGGTGTGCTGAAATGTAGGCTACAACCTGAGAGAGCTCCCTTTAATTTTCGTAACATTCAGGCATATTGTCACGCCTCTCTAAATACCTCCCCGCTTTCTGTATCTATCTGCACACCAAATCAACTGAGCAGAGAGACGCCACTAGAGCAGTATCAATCTGCACAACAAATCAACTGAGCAGAGAGACGCCACTAGAACAGTATCTATCTACGCACCAAATCAACTGAGCAGAGAGACACCACTAGAGCAGTGTCTATCTACACACCAAATCAACTGAGCAGAGAGACGCCACTAGAACAGTATCTATCTACACACCAAATCAACTGAGCAGAGAGACGCCACTAGAGCAGTATCTATCTACACACCAAATCAACTGAGCAGAGAGACGCCACTAGAACAGTATCTATCTACACACCAAATCAACTGAGCAGAGAGACGCCACTAGAACAGTATCTATCTACACACCAAATCAACTGAGCAGAGAGACGCCACTAGAACAGCTATATATAATGTTTTTAAAGCTCTTTTAACCCCATCCTCTTTCCCCCTTAGCTTTTACTCTCAGAAGCATGAGATTCTACCTATGGTGGTGGAGGTAGGGAAGGTGAAGGGAGTTAGCTGCTCGTAAATACATTTGGGGGGGGGGGTAATCGTCTTCGTGAATTTAAAATATTTTGTTGAATCGAGAAGCAGAGAGAGAGAGAGAGTCAGGAAGTGGTTCCAGGGAACAGCCCTGATGAGACACATTCATGGGGGGTGGGGGGACAGAGATGATGTATGTCTCCAGGAACAGAGGGAAAATCATTAATTTCAGAACTAGAAATGGTTTCCATCAGTGTGAGTGTTTCTGGGCCTGTTCTCCAACTGAGACAATTAAACATGAAGAGGAGAGGGGGGGGTACAGGTTGACTGCCTGTCGCCACGGAGATGAGAATTGCTAAATGTTTCGCTGTTTTGATTTGTTAATTTGGAAGGAGATGACAGCCTCCAAATATGTCTCTCTCTCTCTTCTTCCCCCCCACACTCTCTCTCTCTCTCTCTCTCTCTGCCTCTCTCTGTCTCTATATCTGCATCTCTCCCCCCTCTCTCTCACTCTCTATCTTCTCTCTATCTATCCCCCTGTCTCTCTCTCTCTCTATCTTCACTCTATCTATCCCCACCTCCCTCTCTCTCTATCGCTCTCACTCTCTATCTTCTCTCTATCTATCTTACCTTGTATCGTTTTCACCAACGGTCTCAGCATAGATTCCTGATTGGCTGGGGTGGGATAAGGGCCATGACAGGTCAGCTCAGTAAGTGATTCTTGCGGCACTAGTAAACGGACCCACGGGAGTGTTTGAGCTGGAAACGTGTCAGAAGTCAATACAACACCCTCACTGTGTATGGTGCGGTACAGTTTATGACGTGGTTGTAAGGAACAACCCTGGAAGAAAACATCTCCTTAAAAATTGTCTTCTAGTAATTCTGTTTCAGAGTTGTTAATATTTCTCCGCACAGTACATTCATGTGTGATAGTAGTGAGAACAGTAGCTGTTGTCTCTGCCTGTCCATCTGTGCAGTATGTCTGTCTCGAGGCTCAGCTGTACAGCCTCATGGTAAATCTGATCTCAAACCCAAGCAGAATGAACCTATATCTCAGATTTACACTTCGTGTCAGCTGAGACTGCTAATCGTTATCGTCATAGGGTCTCTCTCTTTCGCTCACTGGGTCTCTCTCTCGCTCTCACTCTCTCTCTTTTCTCTCTCCTCTCCTCTCATCTCTCTCTTTGTCTCTCTCTCTCTCCTTCTCTACTCTCCTCTCCCCTCTCTCGGGCCGACTCTCTTCTCTGTATACATCAATGATGTCGCTCTTGCTGCTGGTGATTCTCTGATCCACCTCTACGCAGAGGACACCATTCTGTATACTTCTGGCCCTTCTTTGGACACTGTGTTAACTAACCTCCAGACGAGCTTCAATGCCATACAACTCTCCTTCCGTGGCTTCCAAATGCTCTTAAATGCAAGTAAAACTAAATGCATGCTCTTCAACCGATCGCTGCCCGCACCTGCCCGCCCATCCAGCATTTGCACCCCAGTATCTCTACTTGCACATTCATCTTCTGCACATCTATCACTCCAGTGTTTAATTGCTATATTGTAATTATTTTGCCACTATGGCCTATTTATTGCCTTATCTTACATTATTTGCACACACTGTATATAGACTTTTTCTATTGTGTTATTGACTGTATGTTTGTTTATTCAAATCAAATCAAATCAAATCAAATTTTATTTGTCACATACACATGGTTAGCAGATGTTAATGCGAGTGTAGCGAAATGCTTGTGCTTCTAGTTCCGACCATGCAGTAGTATCTAACAAGTAATCTAACAAATTCACAACAACTACCTTATACACACAAGAGTAAAGGAATGAATACGAGTATGTACATATAAATATATGGATGAGCAATGGCTGACCGGCATAGGCAAGATGCAGTAGATGGTATGGAGTACAGTATATACACATATATATATATGAGATGAGTAATGTAGGATATGTAAACATTATATAAATGGCATTGTTTAAAGTGGCTAGTGATACATTATTTCATCCAATTATAATTATTAAAGTGGCTAGAGATTTGGGTCGATGGCCGAACGGCATAGGCAAGATACAGTAGATGGTTTAGAGTACAGTGTATACATTTGATATGAGTATGTCGGATACGTAAACATNGGATGATAGCGGGGTGAACAGGCAGTGGCTCGGGTGGTTGTTGTCCTTGATGATCTTTTTGGCCTTTCTGTGACATCGGGTGGTGTAGGTGTCCTGGAGGGCAGGTAGTTTACCCCCGGTGATGCGCTGTGCAGTCCTCACTACCCTCTGGAGAGCCTTACGGTTGTGGGCGGAGCAGTTGCCGTACCAGGCGGTGATACAGCCCGACAGGATGCTCTCGATTGTGCATCTGTAAAAGTTTGTGAGTGATTTTGGTGACAAGCCGAATTTCTTCAGCCTCCTGAGGTTGAAGAGGCGCTGTTGCGCCTTCTTCACCACGCTGTCTGTGTGGGTGGACCAATTCAGTTTGTCCGTGATGTGTACGCCGAGGAACTTAAAACTTTCCACCTTCTCCACTACTGTCCCCTCGATGTGGATAGGGGGGTGCTCCCTCTCCTGTTTCCTGAAGTCCACGATCATCTCCTTTGTTTTGCTGACATTGAGTGAGAGGTTATTTTCCTGACACCACACTCCGAGGGCCCTCACCTCCTCTCTGTAGGCCGTCTCGTCGTTGTTGGTAATCAAGCCTACCACTGTAGTGTCGTCAGCAAACTTGATGATTGAGTTGGATGCGTGCTTGGCCACGCAGTCATGGGTAAACAGGGAGTACAGGAGAGGGCTGAGAACGCACCCTTGTGGGGCCCCAGTGTTGAGGATCAGCGGGGTGGAGATGTTGTTTCCTACCCTCACCACCTGGGACCGGCCCGTCAGGAAGTCCAGGACCCAGTTGCACAGGGCTGGGTCGAGACCCAGGGTCTCGAGCTTAATGACGAGCTTGGAGGGAACTATGGTGTTAAATGCTGAGCTGTAGTCGATGAACAGCATTCTTACATAAGTATTCCTCTTGTCCAGATGGGTTAGGGCAGTATGCAGTGTGATTGCGATTGCGTCGTCTGTGGACCTATTGGGACGGTAAGCAAATTGGAGTGGGTCCAGGGTGTCTGGTAGGATGGAGGTGATATGATCCTTGACTAATCTCTCAAAGCACTTCATGATGACGGAAGTGAGTGCTACGGGGCGATAGTCATTTAGCTCAGTCACCTTAGCTTTCTTGGGAACAGGAACAATGGTGGCCCTCTTGAAGCATGTGGGAACAGCAGACTGGGATAGGGACTGATTGAATATGTCCGTAAACACACCAGCCAGCTGTGTGTTTCTGTGTTGTAACTCTGTGTTGTTGTTTGTGTCGCACTGCTTTGCTTTATCTTGGCCAGGTCTCAGTTGTAAATGAGAACTTGTTCTCAACTAGCCTACCTGGTTAAATAAAGGTGAAATAAATAAAATAAATACAATTCAGACCATTTTACTTTTTGGATTAAATACATTCCTCATCAATCTACACACAACACCCCATAATGACAAAGCGAAAAGAGGTTTTCAGAAATGTTTGCAAATGTATAAAAAAGAAAAAACAGAAATGCCTTATTTACATAAGTATTCAGAATCTTTGCTATGAGACTCGAAATTGAACTCAGATGCATCCTGTTTCCATTGATCATCCTTGAGATGTTTCTACAACTTGATTGGAGTCCACCTGTGGTAAATTCAATTGATTGGACATGATTTGAAAAGGCACACACCTGACAATATAAGGTCCCACAGCTGACCAAGCCATTAGGTCGAAGGACTTGTCCGTAGAGCTAGGTACCAAACAATTTCTGCATCATTGAAGGTCCCCAAGTACACATTGGCCTCCATCATTCTGAAATGGAAGAAGTTTGGAACCACCAAGACTCTTCCTAGAGCTGGCCGCACGGCCAAACTGAGCAATCGGGAGAGAAGGGCCTTGGTCAGGAAGTTGACCAAGAACCTGATGGTCACTCTGACAGAGCTCCAGAGTTCCTCTGTGGAGATGGAATAACCTTCCAGAAGGACAACCATCTCTGCAGCACTCCACCAATCAGGCCTTTATGGTAGAGTGTCCAGACGGAAGACACTCCTCAATAAAAGGTACATGACAGCCCGCTTGGAGTTTGCCAAAAGGCATCTAAAGGACTCTCAGACCACAAGAAGCAAGATTCTCTGGTCTGATGAAACCAAGGTTGAACTCTTTGGCTTGAATGCCAAGCATCACGTCTGGAGGAAACCTGGCACCATCCCTACTGTGAAGCATGGTAGTGGCAGCATCATGCTGGGGGGATGTTTTTCAGTGGCAGGGACTGGGAGACTAGTCAGGATCAAGGGAAAGATGAACAGAGCAAAGTACAGAGAGATCCTCAATAAACACCTGCTCCAGAGTGCTCAGGACCTCAGACTGGGGGTGAGGTTCACCTTCCAACAGGACAACGACCCTAAGCACACAGCCAAGGCAACGCAGGAGTGGCTATGGGACAAGTCTCTGAATGTCCTTGAGTGTCCCAGCCAGAGCCCGGACTTGAACCTGATCGAACATCTCTGGAGAGACCTGAAAATAGCTGTGCAGCACCGCTCCCCATACAACCTGACAGAGCTTGAGAGGATCTGCAGAGAAGAATGGGAGAAATACAGATACAGGTGTGTCAAGCTTGTAGCGTCATACCCAAGAAGACTCAAGGCTGTAATCGCTGCCAAAGGTGCTTCAAAAAGTACTGAGTAAAGCGTCTGAATACTTATGTAAACGTCATATTTCAGTTGTAGTTTTTTGATAAATTAGCAACAAAAACAAATATACAAATGTTTTTGCTTTGTCATTATGGGGTATTGTGTGTAGATTGATGAGGGAAAAAAACGTTTTCATCCATTTTAGAATAAGGCTGTAACGTAACAAAATGTGGAAAAAGTCAAGAGGTCTGAATACTTTCTGAATGCACTGTATACCACGTATCGACTGTTACAGTGCTACTTTGGTTCCAGGAATGAGCTGTGACACAACCAACAGGCGAGAGCTGTCCCAGAACTAGTCACTTCCTTCCGCAGGCCTGTCACTCAAACCCTGTAGCAGCAGGTAGAGCTGTGCTGACTGAAGCACAAACAAACTACAACACACCAGGCATGGACAGAAACTCAGCAGTCACACTATGGTGTAGTCACAAATACTGTACGTCACAGCCTATTGTAATTCATGTACAAATTCTGCAAACGTTAGGAAGAGTGGTTCAAGTTAGGATATGGCCTTCGGATCTCAGTGCTGTGTTACTGATGTTGCATATTCCACACGTTTCACTAGCTGGAGATACACTGAGTGAGATGTCATGCGAAATGTAAAGTGTGTTTGTGTGATGACAGTGAGGTGTTTGCCTGTATCAGTTGTAGCAGCAGTGTAAATCTGAAGCAGTAGAGACAGAGACATCTAATCTACTTTCTCCCTGTGCTGTGGAGTAATGAGATTACTGTGAGGTGAGACTGACAGCTTCTCACTCTCAGGTCTGCCAATTCAATTACACCACCATTGTCTCAGGTCGCAGCGTTTAGCAGCGTCCCTCTCAAAGTCACACAGGGAAAGCATATACGGCTGGGCTCTCACATTTCTGTTTGGGTTAAATGCCTTGTCGTGTGACAGGAGGAGGAGGTGTATTTGTTTAATGGGTAGTAGCAGTAGACCTAGAAACTAAACTATGTGTGGTGCACACCAATAGCTGCGGTATAGGCCTTTATGTGAGCTACTGTAGTCGTTGTGTTATAGGAAAACGGAAGTCATGCATGTTCAAAGGTGTGATGAACTTGAGACGGACAAAGTACCAAAGGAGTTATATAATTAAGCAATAAAGCACATCCGGGGTTTGTGTCCACGTTGCGGTGTGCCTAAGAACAGCCCTTAGCCGTGGTATATTGGCCATATACCACACCCCCTCGGGCCTTATTGCTTAAATATACCACGGCTGTCAGCCAATCAGCATTCAGGGTATCTGGTTAGTCATGTTGTTTGGTCTGTCTGACTTCTATTGAGCTCATTCTGGGTCAAATACATAGAGTGTCAAACACTTGAGTGGGCTAGAAGTTGCAAACTCCATGCTAAATCAAGTACACCTCAAATAGTTTACATATTTATTTGACCCAGGTCTGGTTGGAACTGAAGGGAAAGTTTCTTTCAAACTGTAAGGGAAAGTCTATTTAAAAACGTAAGGGAAAGTCTCTTTCAAACCGTAAGGGAAAGTCTCTTTCAAACCGTAAGGGAAAGTCTCTTTCAAACTGTAAGGGAAAGTCTATTTAAAAACGTAAGGGAAAGTCTCTTTCAAACCGTAAGGGAAAGTCTCTTTCAAACCGTAAGGGAAAGTCTCTTTCAAACCGTAAGGGAAAGTCTCTTTCAAACCGTAAGGGAAAGTCTATTTAAAAACGTAAGGGAAAGTCTCTTTCAAACCGTAAGGGAAAGTCTCTTTCAAACCGTAAGGGAAAGTCTCTTTCAAACCGTAAGGGAAAGTCACTTTCAAACCGTAAGGGAAAGTCTCTTTCAAACCGTAAGGGAAAGTCTCTTTCAAACCGTAAGGGAAAGTCTCTTTCAAACCGTAAGGGAAAGTCT
>QNTS01006712.1:44490-58798 GCA_003317085.1 Hucho hucho
ATGATGTGTTATTATCAGTAGTAGAAGTGGTAACCGTTAGTCAAACCCCTTTGCCCTGGAATGAGTGGTCCTCTAGCAAGGTGTACAACTCATACTTACCTGGCAAGGGAGATACCGTGATCAAGAAGGCGGTTCACCCAGGGCGAGGCTCAGCCATTGCACTCCGGCTGTGCTGACCCCTGCGAATTTCCCAAATGTGGAAATCTCGATTGCATAATTTATGGTAGTGGGGGACTGCGTTCGCGCTCTCCCCTGATTATGATGTTTAAATTAATGTAGCAAGTACCTTGGGTGTGTGGTGGTTGTTCTGTACTCTGAGGTCTATTTAGTTTCGTGTCTATAAAAGGTGATTTATCAGCGTTTCCCATTCTTCGTCATCAGATGAACGTTTTTAGAATGTAGGATCTATTTAAAAGCCAAGTAAGGCCTCAGAGATACATTTTGTCTTCTGAAAAACCCCAATGTTTGAGATCTGTTATTGTAGCAATGTTGATTATGCCTGTCAATGCAACCACACGTTGATAGAGAATGACACAAAGAAACGTTTGAAAACATATTTCCATTGTGGTCCTCTTAAATGTTTTCCTGAACATAGTAGGCCTCAGCTCCACATAACACAAAACAAAGAACAGGAGGACCTTGTCATAGCGTAGAGCCTTGACATGGAAAATCAACCATTATATTGGTCCATCATTGAAGTCCTGGCTTGGAGTTGCTGTGGTAGTTTGTTCCACTCAACAGTGCCGGTAAATAGGTGTTCTCACCAGATAGACTCTGCCATTTAAAACAGGCAGTCTCTGGTTCTGGTTCTGGTGCTTTATTGGTGGACAGCTGTAATGTAAGTTAAATAATTAGATAGGTACCTGGGAGCTAATCTAATAATTCCATTATAATTAAAGGGATGGAATAAGAATATATACATGAGCGATGACCGAGCGGCATAGACAAGATGCAATAAATGGTATAAAATACAGTATAAACATATGAGATGAGTAATGTAGGGTATGTAAACATCATTATTAAAGTGACTAGTGATCCATTTATTAAAGTGGCCAATGATTTCAAGTCTGTATGTAGGCAGCAGCCTCTCTGTGTTAGTGATGGCTGTTTAATAGTCTGATGGCCTTGAGATCGAAGCTGTTTTTCAGTCTCTCGATCCCAGCATTGATGCACCTGTACTGACCTCGCCTTCTGGATGGTAGCGGGGTGAACAGGCAGTGGCTCGGGTGGTTGTTGTCCTTGATCATCTTTTGGCCTTCCTGTGACATCGGGTGCTGCAGGTGTCCTGGAGGGCAGGTAGTTTGCCCCCGGTGATGCGTTGCGCAGACCGCACCACCCTCTGGAGAGCCTTGCGGTTGTGGGCGGTGCAGTTGCCGTACCAGGTGGTGATACAGCCCGACAGGATGCTCTCAATTGTGCATCTGTAAAAGTTTGTGAGGGTTTTAGGTGACACATTTCTTCTGCCTTCTGAAATTGAAGAGGCGCCCCCCTGGAAGGAAGCTGCACCCGGTACACAACCTCTCCTACCCTCTCCAGGACGCTGCAGGGCCCCACCCAGTGGCTGTCCAACTTGGGGCTTTCCCAGACTAGTTCCTGAGCCACAAAGTGCCTTCCCTGGGTGTGCATGTCATAGTTCCTCTTCTGCCTCACACCTGTATTCACCAGCTGCTCTCTGGCAAAGGTGTGGGCTATCTCCAGGCGGTCCTGGAGTCTCCAGGCATACTCTGGCTCCAGGGGGAACAGGAGGGCCACCCAGGGGCCGACCAAACGTCTCTGCAGGGGTGCGGATCTCTCTGCTCAGCATGAGGAGGTCAGGCGTGCAGGAGGCATGCCATGAGGACCATGGGCAGGTGCTTGTCCAAGTCACGCTGGTGTTTGGCAGAGATGATGGCCAGCTGCTGTCCAAGCGTTTTGTTGAAGCCATCACTTTGAGGATGGAGAGGAGTAGTGCGGGTCTTGTGCATACCCAGCCTCTCACACACAGTGGCGAACACACGGGACTCAAAGTTTCTGCCTTGGTCGCTGTGGATGGACTCCGCAGCTCCAAACCTGCTGAACATCCCTGCTGTCAGGGCGTCGATGATGGTCTCTGCCTCCTGGTCAGACAGAGCATAGGCCTCGGGCCATTTTGTGAAATAGTCCATGGCCGTCAGCACCCAGCGATTTCCACTGTCTGTGGTGGGGAACGGCCCAACCACATCCACTCCCACCCTCTATATGGGAGCCCGAACTGGGAACTGTCGGAGCTGAGCATGAGAACAGCCTGGAGGGACCTTTCTCGCTGTGCACTTGTCACAGCGGCGGTAAAAGTCCTCCACATCCCTCTTGTGCTGCCCCCAGTAAAAGCCCTGACAGAGGCGGTGGAGTGTTTTTGTGACCCCAAAGTGTCCAGTCCCCACCCCCCATGAGTGACCTGGAGCACAGCTTCCTGCAGTGCTTTTGGGACCACCAACTGCCTCCTCTCCCGTAGCTGACTCCTTCCATGCCCGCTGTAGCACGCCATCAGTCTTTTACCACAACCCTTTGGTCGAGAGTGAGAGTACTGCTCCTCTACCCACTGTAGCACTGGCTGTAGGTCTGTGTTGTGGTTGGGAAAGAGAGCCAGGGGTCCGCACTGCCTTGTCTATGCGGACCCCGAGCCGTTTCCCTGAGCTCTGGGGGACATGGGGCAATTCCAGCGCAGATGGCCTGGCTAGCCACACCCCCAGTAGACCATGGGACCAGGGTGTGTGTTGCGTGCCTGCTGTAGTGACACAGCACGAATGATTTCAGTCATTTCAGCCTCCCATGCAGGCTTTTCTGGCTCTGGGCTGCTCTGCACCACAGCCCGCACAGTGGGTGTGTCTCCCTGCACCCCCACTGGAGCCCCAGCTGAAGCCCCAGCCCACACCAGCTCCCCCTCCAAAGCCATCTCCAAGGCTATCTGCAATGACTCAGGATGAGCCAGTTGGGTCTGTATGCGCAGCTCCGTAGGAGAGAGGCGCCTGTATGAACTGGTCCTGTGCTAGCTCGCTCATGTGAGCATATGCCCGCCGGGAGAGACTCAATGTCGGCCAGTCTCCGGATTGCATCCGTATATTTTAAGACCCAAGTATTCCGGTAAGGTGGATTGGGAAGCTTTTTTCATGCTCAGTTTGAACTGTTAGCTCATTTTAGGGGGTGGTTGAATGAAGATAAGGCACTGCAGCTGGCTTGGTGGAGGATGCTCTGTCCTGTTTGACATTGATTAGCCCCGAGGACAGACGTGATTATGGGGCGTTAGTTGGAGCACTGAGGAGGCACAAAGTTTTTATCTAAGTTTTTACTTCTGACACCAATGTAATGACCTGGCTAGATCATAAATGAACAAATGTCCAGACAGAGGATTGAGTTGACGAGTTGCCGGTTTATTAACCCAACAACACAGGCTACTGTTTGGCCGTATCCCACATAACCAATTGTTCTCAGTCTCAGTTCCTCTGCATGACCTTGGCTATTTAGCAGTTGTGAAACGCCCCTAATTAAACAGATATTGTCAAAATCATCCTATTTTTATGTAACCTTTATTTAACTAGGCAAGTCAGTTAAGAACAAATTCTTATTTACAATAACGGCCTACCCCGGCCAAACCCTAACGACGGCCGGTTGTGATACAGTGACGCCTCTTGCACTGAGATGCAGTGCCTTAGACCGCTGCACCACTCTGGAGCCCTTTAAAACCCGTGGGCAACGTACAAAGCCTTAGAGTGAAATGAAACAGTGCAAGAACAAAAAAAGCTAACAACTTTTCCTACACTGAAATAGTTGCTAGTGTCAGATATTGAATACAACCAAAAGGTTTAATTTGGCTCACTCAGTTGTAGGCGGATAGGCTGACATTACTGTTCTGCAGAATGAACAAGTCGTGCTTTCCACCTGGCCACCACATTCAGCAGAGTTTTTTGCACATAGCATAACCTATCACGTGCACATTAAGAGTAGAAGCCTTCTCTGTTCACATAGCCTAGTTGAACTCGTTTTGGGATGGTGCTTTTATGGCGATGTGGATGCTGTCTATTGCTTCGTTCGTATTTGGGAACCCATTGATGGAAAAGAAACCCCTCTTAACCTGTTGTGCGATGGTGGAAATGTATGTTACAAGACATTCTGCTGATGATTGCATCCAAAACATTGCCTCATCGAGGGATGTGAGATGCCCCTGGGCGATGAAAAGGGCTGTTTGCCAAAACCCCCAGAGTGGATAGCACTTTGCCGTGCACCTGAATGACATGGGTTTGTCTTTCTAAAGTAGGTCTTAAATCCTCACAAAGATCCTATAAGATTGGTTTTGGGAAACGATATCTGATGAGCCAATCTGTACTTTCTGCAAAAAAATCCCACCGGGGCTGCACACTCTCAATCTAACATTTCTATTGATAAATTTCACATTTTGCGTGGAAATGATCCCTTGCATAGTTTACAGATTAGCACCTATGTATGATTTATAAATGACGCCCCAGGTAATGAATAATAATAACAGTAATAATAATCATTATTCTGATTACAAGAATAATCTCAATGTGTGTAAAATAAACTAGAAAATAAAGTTGACCTACCAACACATTAGTATTTTTGGGGGGTTTGTACCAGAATTGTATTTTAGAACACAACAGGATAGAAACAAAACTATGAAAAGATGGGAGAAAAATTCAAACTAAATAAAACCACACTTGGTTTGTTGATACTGATGACCACCATGGATCACTTCCACCCTCTGTAGTGCCTTGCGGTCGGAAGTTGAGCAGTTGCCATACCAGGCAGTGATGCAGCCAGTCAGGATGCTCTCGATGGTGCAACTGTAGAACCTTTTGAGTATCTGAGGACCCATGCCAAATCTTTTCAGTCTCCTGAGGGGGAATATATTTTGTTGTGCTCTCTTCACAACTGTCTTGGTACCCCAACACTGTTACTATCCATTCTACCATTAGGTTGGTACCTCAACACTGTTACTATCCATTCTACCATTAGGTTGGCACCCCAACACTGTTACTATCCATTCTACCATTAGGTTGGTACCCCAACACTGTTCCTATCCATTCTACCATTAGGTTGGTACCCCAACACTGTGTATCTGAAGCTGTGAACAAAGATAGGGGTCCAGCTCCCCAAGAAGGTTGATCATCCTGGAACATGACTCAGTTCCTTTTCTCAACACCATGTCGATGATGTCACGTGCCTTCTCTGCCCTCTCAGCTATCACCTTCACTGACTCCATTTCCTCCTGGTTGATGACTGTGTGTTGCAGGAGTCTGTCCAGCAGACCCTCCAGGACAGGTCCTGATACTCGTATCACAAACTCTGTCCGTACAGAACGCAGCTGCTGCTCTGGAGAATCAGTCAGACTGCTCTCAGCCGGACCTCCTGCCCCCAACACAGCACCTGAGAGAGTCAGGTTACAAAATAACTACATTTGTACATTTACATTTCAGTCATTTTTTTTTTTTTTACAATAACGACCTGCATCAGTGAACATATCACATATTCACATATAAGGCCGGTTTCACAGACATAGAAAAACTGTCTGGGGCATTCAGAACTAGGCTAATCTACATCAAGTCCTGGAGGAGATGTCATTGGGGCATTCAGAACCAGGCTAATCTACATCAAGTCCTGGAGGAGATGTCATTGGGGCATTCAGAACCAGGCTAATCTACATCAAGTCCTGGAGGAGATGTCATTGGGGCATTCAGAACCAGGCTAATCTACATCAAGTCCTGGAGGAGATGTCATTTTGGCATTCAGAACCAGGCTAATCTACATCAAGTCCTGGAGGAGATGTCATTGGGGCATTCAGAACCAGGCTAATCTACATCAAGTCCTGGAGGAGATGTCATTGGTCTGGAAGTCAGCCTTTTATAATCAGGACTAGTCCAGGTCCTATAGTAAACCATGTTGACTGGCCCTCAAGTCATTGGTTTGTAACTCTCATGTTTACTTACTTGTTGAACGGGTGTCAGTGATGAATTCATCTGAAAGATAACAACATGAGGTTATATCTCTCTAAATAGAATCTGGTACAAAAGTACAAAGTGATGATTGACATATTCTCCTACCTTGTGATACCATTTCTTTCCATACTATCCTCTCATCATCACTGAATAACTCCATCTCAATGTCAATCCCTGTCATTTTCATAACCGCCCTGAAAAAGCTTGGTGTGGTGTCTCTATGTATGAGCTTCATCTTCTGGAGAGAGAGAGAGAGAGAGAGAGCGAGAGATTGAGTTTAAAAAAAACGTTTATGGGTCTGGGAACCCACAACAAACAAAAACATGGTTAAACATCAATTAAAAACACACCAAATCTTCCTCCACAGTAACTAAACACAACACCCTCTGAATACCCCATATACAGTCGTGGCCAAAAGTTTTGAGAATTACACAAATATGAATTTCCACAAAGTTTGCTGCTTCAGTGTCTTTAGATATTTTTGTCAGATGTTACTATGGAATACTGAAGTATAATTACCAGCATTTCATAAGTGTCAAAAGCTTTTATTGACAATTACATGAAGTTGATGCAAAGAGTCAATATTTGCAGTGTTGACCCTTCTTTTTCAAGACCTCTGCAATCCGCCCTGGCATGCTGTCAATTAACTTCTGGGACACATCCTGACTGATGGCAGCCCATTCTTGCATAATCAATGCTTGGAGTTTGTCAGAATTTGTGGGTTTTTGTTTGTCCACCCGCCTCTTGAGGATTGACCACAAGTTCTCAATGGGATTAAGGTCTGGGGAGTTTCCTGGCCATGGACCCAAAATATCGATGTTTTGTTCCCTGAGCCACTTAGCTATCATGTTTGCCTTATGGCAAGGTGCTCCATCTTGCTGGAAAAGACATTGTTCATCACCAAACTGTTCCTGGATGGTGGGGAGAAGTTGCTCTCGGAGGATGTGTTGGTACCATTCTTTATTCATGGATGTGTTCTTAGGCAAAATTGTGAGTGAGCCCACTCCCTTGGCTGAGAAGCAACCCAAGACATGAATGGTCTCAGGATGCTTTACTGTTGGCATGACACAGGACTGATGGTAGCGCTCAACTTGTCTTCTCCGGACAAGCTTTTTTCCGGATGCCCCAAACAATCGGAAAGGGAATTCATCAGAGAAAATGACTTTACCCCAGTCCTCAGCAGTCCAATCCCTGTACCTTTTGCAGAATATCAGTCTGTCCCTGATGTTTTTCCTGGAGAGAAGTGGCTTCTTTGCTGCCTTTCTTGACACCAGGCCATCCTCCAAAAGTCTTCGCCTCACTGTGCGTGCAGATGCACTCAAACTTGCTTGCTGCCATTCCTGAGCAAGCTCTGTACTGGTGGGGCCCCGATCCCGCAGTTGCATCAACTTTAGGAGATGGTCCTGGCGCTTGCTAGACTTTCTTGGGCGCCCTGAAGCCTTCTTCACAACAATTGAACCGCTCTCCTTGAAGTTCTTGATGATCCGATAAATGGTTGATTTAGGTGCAATCTTACTGGCAGCAATATCCTTGCCTGTGAAACCCTTTTTGTGCAAAGAAATGATGATGGCACGTGTTCCCTTGCAGGTAACCATGATTGACAGAGGAAGAACAATTATTCCAAACACCACCCTCCTTTTGAAGCTTCCAGTCTGTTATTCGAACTCAATCAGCATGACAGAGTGATCTCCAGCCTTGTCCTCGTCAACACTCACACCTGTGTTAACGAGAGAATCACTGACATGATGTCAGCTGGTCCTTTTGTGGCAGGGCTGAAATGCAGTGGAAATGTTCTTTTGGGAGTTCATTTGCATGGCAAAGAGAGACTTTGCAATTAATTGCAATTCATCTGATCACTCTTCATGACATTCTGGAGTATATGCAAATTGCCATCATACAAACTGAGGCAGCAGACTTCGTGAAAATTAATATTTGTGTCATTCTCAAAACTTTTGGCCACAACTGTACTCAAACAGATCTATGATATTAACCATTTTGTAATAGGCTAACTCAACCCTCAGTCTGGCTGCCAACATCCCCTCCAGCATTCCCACCACGTCCACAGACCCCTGTCCTCGAATACTGTTCTTTCATGTCTTTCAAATTGCTAATTTAGCTGCCCCTGACACAAAGTTAAGAGAACTACACCCCTTCTACTAAACCTGTACTTTGTCCCAAATATAAACATTTTGGAAGAGAAAACCTCTCCCAGAGCTGAGAACCAACTAGTGATCAGGTCAATCATCCCCACCAACCTGGGACACTGTAAGTACAGATGTGCCAGAGTTTCAGACTCAGCACAGAATGGACACCCATCCCCAACATGACAAAAACTCTCCAAGCCTGCATAACAGACTCATAGAATGGAGTCAGGGAGACAACTCACCCCCTCCAGCTTTAAGAGGAAAAGGTGCTTGTCTAAGCTCAAACAGCCCGCTCTCCTCATCAGTGTGTCAGCTGTGTCGACCCAGCTAGAACCGTCACTGTACAACAGTCTCTGGGCTGCTTGAAGACAGAAACCCATGATCCTAGAAGAGATGTCCACCAGGCCTTGCCCACCCTCATGCAGTGGCAGGTACAGGGCTGCAGCTTTAATCCAATGTTGTCCCGACCAGAAGAAATTGACAGCTCTTGTATCAGACTGTAAAATCATTAGTCTGAGCCACAGGGTAGAGGTGGCTAGGTTATTAGCTACCAGTACCCTTCTCCTATGAGACAGCTGGGGTAGCACCCATTTCCACCTAGACAATCTGGCACACACCTTCTCCACTACACCATCTCAGTTATTTATTTGAAAGACATCAGAGCCTAGAAAACCCCCCAAAGTCTTCATCCCAACCGTGCGGCCCATCTGAAGCTGACCTGCCCACAGCGATTCACTCTTTCCCCAATTAACTCTAGCTGAGGAGGCCCCCTCATACACCTTTAGAGCATTTGAGAGAACCTTAACATCCTCACCCCCTGTAATAAAAACTGTCACGTCATCTGCATACGCAGACAGTGCTATCGTGGGACCCTTCATTACCTCTGGCACAGAGAAACCAGTAAGCCTCACTCTTAAATAACAAAGCATTGGTTCAATTGCCAGACAAAATAACTTTCCTGAAATTGGGCATCCCTGCCCAATAGCCCCTATGGACAGGGATGGGCAGCTCAACCCCCCACCTTCACCATACATGAGGCCCCAGCATACAGTAAACTCATCCAAGACAAAGAAAACATCCCCAAACCCAAAGGCTTTCATTGTTTTGAACAAGTACTGGTGGTCCACACGGTCAAAAGCCTTCTCCTTATCCAAAGAAAGTAAATGCACATTCACATCAGACAATTTACAAATGTCTTAAACATCTCTTATTAGAAACTAGTTATCAACGATAGAGCGGTCAGATACACAGTTTTATTTCACCTTTATTTAACCAGGTAGGCCTTGAGAACAAGTTCTCATTTACAACTGCGACCTGGCCAAGATAAAGCAAAGCAGTGCGACAAAAAACAACACAGAGTTACACATGGGATAAACAAAGCGTACAGTCAATAACACAATAGAAGAAATCTATATACAGTTTGTGCAAATGTAGTAAGATTAGGGAGGTAAGGCAATAAATAGGCCATAGTGGCGAAATAATTACAATTTAGCATTAACACTGGAGTGATAGATGTGCAAGTAGAGATACTGGGGTGCAAAATAGCAAAAATAAATAACAATATGGGGATGAGGTAGTTGGGTGGGCTATTTACAGATGGGCTGTGCACAGGTGCAATGATCGGTAAGCTGCTCTGACAGCTGATGCTTAAAGTTAGAGAGGGAGATATAAGTCTCCAGCTTCAGTGATTTTTGCAATTCGTTCCAGTCATTGGCAGCAGAGAACTGGAAGGAAAGGAGGCCAAAGGAGGAGTTGGCTTTGGGGATGACCAGTAAAATATACCTGCTGGAGTGCGTGCTATGGGTGGGTGCTGCTATGGTGACCAGTGAGCTGAGATAAGGCAGAGCTTTACCTAGCAAAGACTTATAGATGACCTGGAGCCAGTGGGTTTGGCGACGAATATGATGCGAGGGCCAGCCAACGAGAGCATACCGGTCGCAGTGGTGGGTAGTATATGGGGCTTTGGTGACAAAACAGATGGCACTGTGATAGATTACATCCAATTTGCTGAGTAGAGTGTTGGAGGCTATTTTGTAAATTACATTGCCGAAGTCAAGGATCGGTAGGATAGTCAGTTTTATGAGGGTATGTGTGAAGGAGGCTTTGTTGCGAAATAGGAAGCTGATTCTAGATTTCATTTTGGATTGGAGATGCTTACTGTGAGTCTGGAAGGAGAGTTTACAGTCTAGCCAGACACCTAGGTATTTGTAGTTGTCCACATATTCTAAGTCAGAACCATCCAGAGTAGTGATGCTAGTCGGGTGGGCGGGTGCGGGCAGCGATCGGTTGAAGAGCATGCCTTTAGTTTTAGTTGCATTTAAGAGCAGTTGGAGGCCACGGAAGGAGTGTTGTATGGCATTGAAGCTCGTCTGGAGGTTTGATAACACAGTGTCCAAAGAAGGGCCAGAAGTATACAGAATGGTGTCGTCTGTGTAGAGGTGGATCAGACAATCACTAGTAGCAAGAGCGACATCATTGGCATATACAGAGAAAAGAGTCTGCCCGAGAATTGAACCCTGTGGCACCCCCATAGAGACTGCCAGAGGTCCGGACAACAGGCCCTCCGATTTGACACACTGAACTCTATCTGAGAAGTAGTTGGTGAACCAGGTGAGGCAGTCATTTGAGAAACCAAGGCTGTTGAGTCTGCCAATAAGAATGTGATGATTGACAGAGTCGAAAGCCTTGGCCAGGTCGATGAAGATGGCGCTTACGATATCGTTTAGGACCTTGAGCGTGGCTGAGGTGCAGAAGGTACGGTGGGATTTGAAATGGTCGGTGATCTGTTTTTTAACTTGTAACAGTTTGGGTCTAGAGTGTCTACCCCTTTGAAGAGGGGGATGACCGCGGCAGCATTCCAATCTTTAGGGATCTCAGACGATACAAAAGAGAGGTTGAACAGGCTAGTAATAGGAGTTGCAACAATTGCGGCGGATAATTTTAGAAAGAGAGGGTCCAGATTGTCTAGCCCAGCTGATTTGTAGGGGTCCAGATTTTGCAGCTCTTTCAGAACATCAGCTATCTCGATTTGGGTGAACGAGATGCGGGGGGGGGGCTTGGGCAAGTTGCTGTGGGGGGTGCAGGGCTGTTGACCGGGGTAGGGGTAACCAGGTGGAAAGCATGGCCAGTCGTAGAAAAATGCTTATTGAAATACTCAATTATCGTGGATTTATCAGTGGTGGCAGTGTTTCCTAGCTTCAGAAGAGTGGGCAGCTGGGAGGAGGTGCTCTTATTCTCCATGGACTTTACAGTGTCCCAGAACGTTTTGTAGTTTGTGCTACAGGATGCAAATTTCTGTTTGAAAAAGCTAGCCTTGGCTTTCCTAACTGCCTGTGTATATTGGTTCCTAACTTCCCTGAAAAGTTGCATATCGCGGGGACTATTCGATGCTAATGCAGTACGCCACAGGATGTTTTTGTGCTGGTCAAGGGCAGTCAGGTCTGGAGTGAACCAAGGGCTATATATCTTTTCCTGGTTCAAATTGTTTTGAATGGGGCATGCTTATTTAAGATAAAGAATAACCAGGCATCCTCTACTGACGGGATGAGGTCAATATCCTTCCAGGACACCCGGGACAGATCGATTAGAAAGGCCTGCTCGCTGAAGTGTTTTAGGGAGTGTTTGACAGTGATGAGGGGTGGTCGTTTGACCACGGACCCATTACGAACGCAGGCAATGAGGCAGAGATCCTGGTTGAAGACAGCAGAGGTGTATTTGGAGGGCAGGTTGGTTAGGATGATATCTATGAGGGTGCCCGTGTTTACGGATTTGGGCGTTGTACCTGGTAGGTTCATTGATAATTTGTGTGAGACTGAGGGCATCAAGCTTAGATTGTAGGGTGGCCGGGGTGTTAAGCATGTCCCAGTTTAGGTCACCTAGCAGCACGAGCTCTGAAGATAGATGGGGGGCAATCAATTCACATATGGTGTCCAGGGCACAGCTGGGGGCAGAAGGTGGTCTATAGCAAGCGGCAACGGTGAGAGACTTGTTTCTGGAAAGGTGTATTTTTAAAAGTAGAAGCTCAAATTGTTTGGGCACAGACCTGGATAGTAAGACAGAACTCTGCAGGCTATCTCTGCAGTAGATTGCAACTACGCCCCCTTTGGCAGTTCTATCTTGTCGGAAAATATTATAGTTAGGGATGGAAATTTCTGGGTTTTTGGTGGTCTTCCTAAGCCACGATTCAGACACGGCTAGGACATCCGGGTTGACAGAGTGTGCTAAAGCAGTGAATAAGACAAACTTAGAGAGGAGGCTTCTGATGTTAACATGCATGAAACCAAGGCTTTTACGGTTACGAAGTCAACAAATGAGAGCACCTGGGGAATAGGAGTGGAGCTAGGCACTGCAGAGCCTGGGATAACCTCTACATCACCAGAGGAACAGAGGAGGAGTAGGATAAGGGTACGGCTAAAGGCTATAAGAACTGGTCGTCTAGTACGTTCGAAACAGAGAGTAAAAGGAGCAGGTTTCTGGGCACGGTAGAATAGATTCAAGGCATAATGTACAGACAAAGGTATGGTAGGATGTGAATACAGTGGAGGTAAACCTAGGCATTGAGTGGTGATGAAAGAGATATTGTCTCTAGGAACATTTAAACCAAGTGATGTCATCGCATGCGTGGGAGGTGGAACTAAAGGGTTAGCTAAGGCATATTGAGCAGGGCTAGAGGCTCTACAGTGAAATAAGACAATCACTAACAAAAACAGCAATGGACAAGGCATATTGACATTAGGGAGAGGCATGCGTAGCCAAGTGATCATAGGGGTCCAGTGAGTAGCTAGATGGGCTGGAGACACGGCGATTCAGACAGCTAGCGGGCCGGGGATAGCAGGCTAGCAGAAGGGCCTTAGAGGGATGTCGCGACGGAAGAAGTCGTGCTGTTTCGTCGGCAGACCAGTCGCGATGGATCAGCAGGGCTCCGTATCGGCAGTAAAAAGGTCCAGGCCAATTTGCAAAATAGGTATTGTAGCCCAAGGAGTGGCTGATGGACCTCTTCAGCTAGCCGGGAGATGGGCCTAGCATAGGCTAGCTCCAGGCTAATTGGTGCTTGCGGTAGGAATCCGGAGAAAAATAAGCCTGATATGCTCTGGTTTTAATCGCGCTGTGCAGAGTTGTCCAGGCTAAAGGTTAGCTGATGACCGCTAGCTGTGGCTAGCTGACTACTAGCTAGTAGCTAGTTAGCTGGCTAGCTTCTGTTGGGGGTTCCGGTTCTAAAGTAAAGAAAATAGCAGATCCGACCCACATTGGGTGAGGCGGGTTGCAGGAGAGTATGTTGAAGTTGAGGTTAAGAAAAACTGTACCTGTGGATTGATGGAGGTAGAACAGTGAATGTTCAGTCTGAAGGAACTATTCAGTTTGAAGGACTGCTCTGGTCTTGAGATGAGAATCCTTGAAGACCCTTGAGACTTTTCCTGTTGTTCCACAGCCTGAGAAACGAGGCATGGAATACACAGCCAGTCAATATATAGTCTAATTCTAACATTGTTCAGAAAACTAGCAACACACTATCTTCATTAAACGAGTGTCAACATTAACGGCACCACTGGTTAGTTAAGGTCGTCTCTACAATAATGGTCCCTTACCTGTATTTGGCTGGAGTTACTGGGGAACAGGTATAGGCGTGGAATTAGTGTTTCCCTTTTCACTGTCAGATAGAGCATCAGCTCACAGTGGACATAAACTTTCCTAGAAAAGAAATAGCTCAGTATAACAAAGATAGCTGAGAACTTGGGATGGAGAATCTTAGCATGGAATCTGGTGACCTCATGCACTTCCTCTAAAGACACTCCATGTTCCTCTACATGAAGAATCTTCATCTCATTCCTCAGGGAAGGGTTGGTCCCTGAACAACACAATAAAAAGGAGAGAGAAAGACAAATATTGTATTATTCATCCAACTAAAACACAAAGAATATGCAGTACCAGATCACAGTAAACTCAAACTCCCAGAATAGTTCATTCATTAATTCCAGAAGTGAAACTCAGATTCATGGAAATGTCTTTCTGAATACTATTTCTATATGGTTTTACCTAAACAGACAAAGTGTGGCAGATGAACTTCCTCCAGTTCACCTAACTCCATAGTGATGTCCAGCAATGGACCACCTTGTGTGTACTGCATGTCTTTCAGAAGTTGACTGTAGGGTTCCCAGTTCCTGAAGTGATACTTCAGAATGACATCTCTCTCACACAGCC
>QNTS01006714.1:22513-33916 GCA_003317085.1 Hucho hucho
GAGAGAGAGAGAGAGAGAGAGAGAGAGAGAGAGAGAGAGAGAGAGCATGTTCTACGCAACCATAAATGAAGCCCTTGTGGTAAATGGTTCAATTCTGTAAAAACAAAAACTTGCTTTTGAACTTCTCATTACAAAAGAATGGGCATTAATATGGAGTTGGTCCCCCCTTTGCTGCTATAACAGCCTCCACCCTTCTGGGAAGGCTTTCCACTAGATGTTGGAACATTGCAGTGAGGTCGGGCACTGATTAGGCCCGGTTCGCAGTCGGCGTTCCAATTCATCCCAAAGGTGTTCGATGGGGTTGAGTTCAGGGCTCTGTGCAGACCAGTCAAGTTCTTCCACACCGATCTCGACAAACCATTTCTGTATGGACCTCACTTTGTGCATGGGGGCATTGTCATGCTGAAACAGGACCTTCCCCAACTGTTGCCACAAAGTTTAAAGCACAGAATCGTCTAGAATGTCATTGTATGTTGTAGCGTTAAGATTTCCCTTCACTGGAACTAAGGGGCCTAACCCGAACCATGAAAAACACCCCCTGGCCATTATTCCTCCTCCACCAAACTTTACAGTTGACACTATGCATTTGGGCAGGTAGGCTTGTGTGCGGCTGCTCAGCCTTTGAAACCCATTTCATGAAGCTCCCGACGAACAGTTCTTGTGCTGACGTTGCCTTGTTGAAAGTCATTGAGCTCTTCAGTAAGGCTATTCTACTGCCAATGTTTGTCTATGGAGATTGCATGGCTGTGTGCTTGATTTTATACACCAGTCAGCAACAAGTGTGGCTGAAATAGCCGAATCCACTAATTTGAAGGGGGGTCCACATACTTTTGTAGTGGAAGGGGGGTCCACATACTTTTGTAGCCATGTAGTGTATTCTTCAATTCAAGATGGCGCCGATTGACATTGACGCCCTGTTCCTGGCTCCTAAGCAACTTTGCAGCATTTGTTTTTTGTGTGTGTTATTTCTCACATTATTTGCTCAGAACGTTTTTTGCATTATTACCTATTGGCGAAAATAACTTTTGGTCATTAGATCGGGGGTCACTCACCAGCATTTCAACCAGAAATGCAACTCTACCTGAGTTGGATCACCATAGTACCCTCCAAGGTCATCACTAAGCTCGGGGCCCTGGGTCTGAACCCCGCCCTGTTCAACTGGGTCCTGGACTTCCTGACAAGCCACCCCAGGTGGTGAAGGTAGGCAACAACACCTCTAATACGCTGATCCTCAACACATGGGTCCCACAAGGGTGCATGCTGAGCCCCCTCCTTTACTCCCTGTTCAACCATGACTGCTTGGTCATGCACGTCTCCAACTCAATCATCAAGTTTGCAGTAGTAGGCCTGATTACCAACAACAACGAGCCAACCTACAAGGTGGAGGTGAGGACCTTGGCAGAGTGGTGCCATGAAAATAACCCCTCCCTCAACGTCATCAAATTGAAGGAGCTGGTCGTGGACTTCAGGAGACAGCAGAGGGAGCATGCCCCTATTCACATCGACGGGACCACAGTGGAGAAATTAAAAGCTTCAAGTTCCTTGGCGTATTCATCACAGACATTCTGAAATGGTCCATCCACATAGACAGTGTGGTGAAGAAGGCGCAACAGCGCCTCATTTGGCTTGGCCCCTAAGACCCTCACAAACTTCTACAGATGCACCATTGAGAGCATCCTGTCGGGCTGTATCACCGCCTGGTACGTTAACTGCACCATCCGCAACCGCAGGGCTCTCCAGAGGGTGGTGCGGTCGGCCCAGGTAATCACCTGGGGTACACTGCCTGCCCTCCAGGATATCTACAGCACCTGGTGCCACAGGAAGGCCAAGAAGATCATCAAGGACCTCAACCACCCGAGCCATGGCCTGTTCACCCTGCTACCATCTAGAAGGTGAAGTCAGTACAGGTGCATCAAAGCTGGGACCGAGAGACTGAAAAACAGCTTCTATCTCAAGGCCAGACAGATAAATAGTCACCACTGGTCTGCCTTCGCCCAGTACCCTGCCCTAAACTTTAGTCACTGTCACTAGCCGGCATACCACCAGGTACTCAACCCTGTACCTTAGAGACTGCAGCCCTATGTACATAGTCGTCGAAAACTGGTCACTTTAATAATGTTTACATACTGTTTTACCCACTTCATATGTATATACTGTATTCTAGTCAAAGTGTATCCTATTTAACTATTGTTGTACATGTACTATTCTATCCTACAATTTCTACAGATATACTATATATTCTATCCTACATTTTCTACAGATATACTACATATTCTATCCCATATATTCTACAGATATACTACATATTCTACAGATATACTACATATTCTACAGTTACACTACATATTCTACAGATATACTATATATTCTATGCTACATATTCTACAGCATCCTTCACTCATGCTGCCAAACATACCCATCATAAAACTGACCATCCTACCGATCCTCGACTTCGGTGATGTCATTTACAAAATAGCCTCCAATACTCTACTCAACAAATTGGATGCAGTCTATCACAGTGCCATCCGTTTTGTTACCAAAGCCCCATATACTACCCACCACAGCGACCTGTACGCTCTTGTTGGCTGGCCCTCGCTTCACACTCGTCGCCATACCCACTGGCTCCAGGTCATCTACAAGTCCCTGCTCGGTAAAGCCCCACGTTATCTCAGCTCGCTGGTCACCTTAGCAGCACCAACCCGTAGCACGCGCTCTAGCAGGTATATCTCACTGGTCACACCCAAAGCCAATTCCTCCTTTGGCCGACTCTCCTTCCAGTTCTCTGCTGCCAATGACTGGAACAAACTACAAAAATCTCTGAAACTGGAGACACTTATCTCCCTCTCCAGCTTTAAGCACCAGCTGTCAGAGCAGCTCACAGACCCCTGCACCTGTATATAGCCCATCTGTAAATAGCCCAACCAACTACCTCATCCCCTACTGTATTTATTTATTTATCTTGCTCCTTTGCACCCCAGTTTTTCTACATTGCACATTCATCTACTGCACATCTACCATTCCAGTGTTTAAATGCTATATTGTAATTACTTTGCCACCATGGCCTATGTATTGCCTTTACCTTCCTTATCCTACCTCATTTGCACTCTTTGTATATAGATTTGTTTTTTTGACTGTATGTTTGTTTTACTCCATGTGTAACTCTGTGTTGTTGTATGTGTCAAACTGCTTTGTTTTATCTTGGCCAGGTCGCAGTTGTAAATGAGAACTTGTTCTCTACTTGCCTACCTGGTTAAATAAAGGTGAAATAAATAAAAATATAGTACATATTCTATCCTACATATTCTACAGATATACTACATATTCTACAGATATACTACATATTCTATCCTACATATTCTACAGATATACTACATATTCTACAGATATACTACATATTCTACAGATATACTACAGATATACTACATATTCTATCCTACATATTCTACAGATATACTACATATTCTATCCTACATATTCTACAGATATACTATATATTCTACAGATATACTATATATTCTACAGATATACTACATATTCTACAGATATACTACATATTCTACAGATATACTACAGATATACTACATATTCTATCCTACATATTCTACAGATATACTACATATTCTACAGATATACTACAGATATACTACATATTCTATCCTAAATATTCTACAGATATACTACATATTCTACAGATATACTACATATTCTATCCTACATATTCTACAGATATACTATATATTCTACAGATATACTACATATTCTACAGATATACTACATATTCTATCCTACATATTCTACAGATATACTATATATTCTACAGATATACTATATATTCTAAAGATATACTACATATTCTACAGATATACTAGATATACTACATATTCTACAGATATACTATATATTCTACAGATATACTACATATTCTATCCTACATATTCTACAGATATACTACATATTCTACATATATACTACATATTCTATCCATATACTGTCCATTACTATGTTCTATCATATGTATATATATATTTATATTCCGGACTCTGACATTGCTCGTCCTAATATTTCTCAATTCCATTATTTTACTTTTTAGATTTGCGTGTATTGTTTTATATTGTTAGATATTACTGCACTGTCGGGAGCTAGAAACATAAGCATTTCGCTACTACACAATAACATCCGCTAAACACGTGTATGCGACCAATTCACTTTGATTCGATTTTGTATTTGAATCGCCGTTATATACTTGTGAGCTACAACATTGCTTTGATGTTGCATTGCCTGATGGTAAGGACAGTGACCGGCCACTAGGCCTAAACGTATTCAGCTTTCATTCTACTGTGTATTCGTTAGTGATCCGGAGTGGCTGTAACATGCAGACTCCACTCCGGGTTTCCCTCTGTGCCGTTGGGCTACTCACAGCCTCTAGCTGGTTTCTACTCAACTCTTGTCCTGATATCACTCCGCTGGCATGGAGGAGGACAGCTCTTGATTATTGTGATGGTGGCAGCGAACAGCTACTAGCGACCAGCCGAGAGATCACGGCCACCGCGGCGTCTTCACGATTTCGCTGTGCACCAGTTCACGGGACCCGGTTCCCCCATCACGACAACTCTTCTTCACGTTCAGCTTGGGGCTTTTTTTTTTTTAAACCGACCAAACCAATGAAATGCAGCAAGTTCACGGAGCAACTCCGGAGCCCCTTCGGTTCAAACAGCAAAACTTTTTTCACAAAGGACAACATAATAAAACAACGGCGAGCTCGAGGCGGCGTCGGTCTGTTATGTGTCGGGGTGGGAATCGGAGGTAGTGATGATCGCCTGTAGCTGAACATCCGGTTGTTTCCCATGGAGTTATTACCTTTACTAATAGTCTGGCCGCGGTTGTTGTGTTGATTTACGGACCAACTAGCTCGTTCTTGAAGCCTTCGTGCTGGGCTATGGGATATTGTCATCGGTGGTTTTCATGAACGGGGGGCCAAGGTGATATTTGTAAACAGTGTTGAATGGTGGAGCCACCGCGTCCTGTCCCGAAGGAGGGAACAAGAATCAACACCGACCACCGTTTGTTTACTGTCCTTACGGTCATTTCAATCACCCGGTCCGTCTTGTTCGTCATTTAGCCTAACTATCTTCTCCCGTTTCCCAGTAACATTTAGCCTAGAAGACGAAGAGACTACTTTGACGCTTGAGGGGAAGAACAACTTAGTCCAAAATACGAGCATTTCGGGTGAATGATGGGGGACTTTGCAACCCCCGCTGCCGCCAACGGCAGTAACATTTGCATCAACAACAATGCCATGGCGAGTGGCATGAATCCGGGTGGAAACCCCAACAATGTGGGCATTCCCAAACACAGCACGGTGGTGGAGAGGCTACGGCAGAGGATAGAGGGGTGCCGGCGGCACCATGTCAACTGTGAGAACCGTTACCAGCAAGCCCACGCCGAGCAGCTCGAGATTGAACGGAGGGAGACGGTGAGTCTCTACCAGCGGAGCTTGGAGCAGAGGGCGAAGAAATCTGCCAACAGCAAGCATCAAAGTAAACAGCAAGACTCCGAATCGGCGTCCTCGACGGAGCAGAGGAACAACACACTTATAGCGGTAAGTTAAAGAGACAGTCATCAGTCCAAGATGCCCGTGCTTTAGTCTACATAGTACACACACTACCCCCCCCGGCAAAGTTGGGCTACAACTCCTTCGCCCCCGCTGGAAAAGTTGGTGAGAACATTCTTCTGACTTCGCTCAGTGAATTGCTTTGAACTCACTCTCCGGTTGTTTCAAAACAGTTTGCCAACAAGCGCTTGTGTTTACAAAAGTACGCAGTCCACTAAGTTCCTTCCACCCTGTGCAACCAACAACTAACTTTGCGCCTTGTTGTATTTTCATAAAAATGTCTTGCTGACTGGGGTAGCCCTTTTGAGGGCAATGTTGCTTTGCTTTTAGCCCAAGCTAACGTCAGCTTTGGAAGCTACCTGTTTGGGGAAAGTGTCCGCAGCTACTTGGTTGAACACATGTTCGGGGGGACTACTTGATAGGAGGATTACTTTTACAAGTTTCCACACGAGTTCTTTGTTTTTGGTAGTTTAACTGTTACATTTTCTCTGCGGAAATTTTGTTGCAACATTGTTTCCCTGCTCAGCAGCCATTCTCGCCCACGGTTGACCACATTGTTGCCAGCATTTTTCAGTTGTTAACAGTAAAGCACATTTCCAGCTATACTTCAAATAGGAATCTCATAACGGTTGAGAGTACTATAGTAGCCTATATTTCTACTTGACAGTCTCGTCTAGGCGTGTGAGAGGGAAACAGACCTAGAATAATAATCTACTAGAACTAGACTACTAGACATCTTGATAATAATAAAGAAGCTATCCGACAGGGACGTAATAAACCTATAGGCTACTGTCTGAACTTTAGTTTAGGGGGGGTAATAATACACTATTCTAATACTACACTATTATGTGGATAGACAACTTTTGCTTTTGATAGAACTAGATTAACAGACAATGGCCAATGCGTTATTATGTATTCCGACTGTATCGTGAAACATTGTACGTTTACTTGCACACTAATAATTAGATATTAAACTTATTATGGCAGTAGGCAGATTATGCAATAGTCGTTTTATTATAATCGGTATAAGGTCCAACTCGAAGTCACCACACGCCGATTAAACACCCATATCTTTTTTTTAATCTTTCGGAGTATTAGGACATGTAAACACCTTAATATAATAATTGACGACCCAGCAGTGTATTTGATCTGCGCATGTGCGAGCACCAGCCGAGGGAGGTGCCCTCTTTAGAACAAGTGTTGATTTTTGCGTTGTGAAACGGTCTTTGAGATCACGACTTTTAAAACCAGAAGCTTCTGTGAAAAGGAGAAACCAAGAGACAATCATCTCTCTCCTTGTTCATGCACTCCTCTACAACAGCGAGTCGGAATGCGCCGACAGAGCCCCTTTTGTTGTAGCGGTGGCCAATATGCCTTTGAAATGCTAAGTAGTATGTCGTTGGCGCTCTCATTTCTGCAGGCAACAATACTAGGTAGCAAACAAGAAGGAGATAACGCTACACCCCCCCCCCGTCTTGCCGTTTTAAAGAGTCGTATATCGAGGAGAGGCAGCGGTGATTGCCATAGAAAAACGACCTACCGCTTCGTGTGGACATTTAACCGAACCGCCCATTAGCTGGTCTTAAGGAAACAGTAGCACCATTTTCATTTTGACTCTTTTCTATCTCCCTTTCCCTGCCTGAGCCCAGGAAGAAGCCAACTACCAGGCGGCAGCTAGATGGCTGTATGTAGTCACTCCATATGCTGCAAAGCAAACCAAGGCTCAGTCAGTAGCTTACAGAACTATACATTCATCAAGTCAAAATCGAATTTTATTGGTCACATACATTAGCCGATGTTATTTGCGGGTGTAGCGAAATGCTTGTACTTCTAGCTCCGACAGTGCAGTAATACCTAACAAGTAATAATCTAACAAATGACACAACATATACACAAATCTAAGTAGGAGTGAATTAAGACTATATACATATGGACGAGCGATGTCAGAGCGGAACGGACTAAGATACAGTAGAATTGTATAGAAGTGTGAGGGAAATGGTCGCTCTGTAGAGCCCTGCAGAAAGTTATGCGTCCCAAATGGCAGCCTATTCCTTGTGGCTCTGGTCAAAAGTAGTGCACTAAATAGGGAATAAGGTGCCATTTGAGATGGCGACCAGGTTCTCTCGCTCTTGCCCCCATAAGGTCCCAGACACACCCGTGGCGAGCCACGACAGCCCCTGTAATTATGGTAAACATTAGGGAGCTATTAGAGTGAGAGGGAACCCTTTGGATTTCTTGCTGCCTTTTCCCATCAGCCACCACTATTACAGGCTTAGGAAAGTCTCTTCTGTGGTAGTCTCTTCTCACAGCCGTTGAGCCCTGAGTCTATCTCTTTGGAGATGAGAGTAGACTGTCTCAGTGCAAGAAGGCATATGAACAGCCTACTATGTCTGGGATCATGTCCTCGGAAGGCTATTTGCCTTTTCAAGTGGTCTAGTTATTAGTGATATCTAGGCTGTGTATATTATTATGAGTAGTAGTGTAGAGTAGGACATTTTATACAGCGACTGACACCAGTAATAATTAACATGTACATTACATCAGCTCATATCGGAGAGCAGATTCTCTCTACACACCGGTCTCTCTGTCTGTCGGTCTCTCTGTCCCTCATTCCTCCGCCAGAGGTGAAGTGCTATCACTCTACCATTGTATTCTCTTAGTTATTATCTCTAGGAGGTTCCATCACTCGTTCCACAGCGGTGTGTTGAAGCTGACTGGAGAGCCTTGTGTTATATGTATTTTGTTTTTAACCTTTATTTAACTAGGCAAGTCAGTTAATAACAAATTCTTATTTTGTACTCAGGGTTAGTAGTGTAACCCACAGGTTATAACTAGTCTATTAATACTCAAGAAGGGGTTATAAACCCTTTTATTACCAGTCTACACAGTATATAAACATTAAGGTTTACATAACTGTGTGTGTAGTGTTTCGCTGGACACAGACATGCAAGCTCAGGCCAGAGTTAGTATCTGGCCAACGACTCCTTCCCTTGGCATGCACTCTAGTATGGAATGACACACACACACTCCTGGCAGAATGGATGGAGTGTGGGCGGCTGAGTTTCATGAATTTTCTGTCCCACTGAGGTGTTCCTCTGCTCTCCCTCCCTGTGTTCCTGTGCTCTCCTCCCTTCCTCTTCCCCTCATGGTCTTCTCCTTTCCTCTCTGACTGTACCTCTCTACCATTCTCCTCTCTTCCTATCCTCTCCCTTCTTCTACTCTCTTCCTAACTTTTTACTCCTCCAATGACCCTAGCTCTCCTCCTCCCCTCCCTCCCCCTCCTATCCTCCTCCTCCTCCTCCTCCTCCTCCCCTGCTATCCGGTGTCAGTATTAGCTAAAGCGGTGGTGGTGGTGTGGTATTGTTAATACAGTCTGGGACCGCTGCCCAGTAGCTATATTTAACCCAGTGAGCTGGCATGGAGCTGGCACACACACACACTGAGGAGGCCCGCGGACGCCGACATCACACACGCAGTGTACAACCCGCCAAACTATCCCTCAGTCACAACAGGGCTCATAGCTGTTGTGTCCTCTCTCTCTCTTCATATTCTGCTGTTTTCTCTCTGTCTCTGGGATCCCTCTCTCTGGCTCTCCTCTCATCCTTTCTGTGTCTCTCTCTGTTTCATATTCTCTCCTTCTCCCTTTCTCCCATTCCTCTCTCCATGTCTCTTTCCTCCTCCTCTCTACCTCTCTCTGTTTCATACCCCCCTTTCCTTCTCTCTCTCTCTCCTCTCTGGATGTTTTTAATTTGGCCAGGCTATGTGACCACATTCCCCTCCTCCCAGGCATGTTCACATGTTCATCAGACTGTCCTGCACCCTGTACTAGGCCTCTCTCCACAGCCTCACACTGTATACACAGAGAAGTGTGCGTGTCCCAGTGTGTGCGAGTAATGTTATGTTCTTCTCTAAAATACCTCTGTGGATAGTAGTGCCAACAATGGCCAAAGTCCCAGCAGAGAAGAATGTGTATTGAAGACTTACCCGTCTATTTGCTAGACTAGATACATCCTGGGCCTGACTATTAGAACACAAGGAGAGGAGGAGATTGAGTGGATGTGTGTTGGAGGAGATAGAGTGGATGCTTTCTTGTTCTACAGTATGGCTTTGATGACCCATTAGTCCCCTGGTTGTGTGAGACTGTGTGTGTTGAATGTAACAAGCGTGAAAACACACTGCATGTTTGAATGTTCTTTAAGCACCGGAAGACACTGTTGTTTGTGTTGTTGGTGACTGTTGAACCGTAGCAACATCACAGGAGAAGAGCTGCACACACGTGACGTCACTCACTGGCATTCAAGGATCATTCCATGTTCGCGCACACACACACACACGTACACAGAGAGAAAAAGACACGTGCACATCGGCCTACATTTCCCATGCCTGACCTAGACATAGGGGTGGCAAGGATCCTTGAGGTTACAGCATTGGCCCCAGTCACCAAAAGGTTGCTGGTTCCAATCCCAGAGCCGACAACGTAAAAAATCAGCTGCTGTGCCCTTGACCAAGTCACTTAACCCTGGCCAGGACCCCACTGGCTGCGGGTATCTCAGGGGAGCCCACTGGCTGCGGGTATCTCAGGGGAGCCCACTGGCTGCGGGTATCTCAGGGGAGCCCACTGGCTGCGGGTATCTCAGGGGGAGTTGGGATATGAAGAAACACTTTTCCCTTCCAGACTTGTACAAGTGTCTAACAGGACAAATGTAGACACCCCCACATTGTTGAATCTTGTTTTATTAGTGTGATTAGCCAGTTAGCTATCAGCTAGCTGTGTGTTTTGTGTCTGAGATGTAGCCCCACTTTACATTATTGATGCTGGCCAACCGTTCCTGCTCCTGACACACACAGGTTAATTATGAATGACGCAGTTACCAGTCCACTAGGTTATACTACTGTGTGTGTACAGCGCATTCACTAAGTATTCAGACCCCTTTTACTTTTCCACATTTTGTTACATTCCAGCCTTATTCTAAAATACATTCCAGCCTTATTCTAAAATACATTCCAGCCTTATTCTAAAATGGATTCAATAAAATAAAAATGCCCTCAATGTCCCATAATGACATCACAATACCCCCATAATGACATCACAATACCCCATAATGACATCACAATACCCCATAATGACATCACTATATCACATAATGACATCACAATACCCCCATAATGACATCACAATACCCGCATAATGACATCACTATACCCCATAATGACATCACTATACCCCATAATGACATCACTATACCCCCATAATGACATCGCAACACCCCATAATGACATCACTATACCCCATAATGACATCACTATACCCCATAATGACAAAGCAAAAACAGGTTTTTAGACATTTTTGCCATTTTATAAAAAATAATGGAAACGTCACGCTTACATAAGTATTCAGACCCTTTACTCAGTACTTTGTTGAAGCACCTTTTGGCAGTCATTACAGCCTTGAGTCTTCTTGGGTGTGACTCTACAAGCTTGGCACACCTGTATTTGGGGAGTCTTTCCTATTCTGCTCTGCAGATCCTCTCAAGCTCTGTCAGGTTGGATGGGGAGTGTTGCTTTACAGCTTTTTTCAGGTCTCTCCAGAGATGTTTGATCGGGTTCAAGTCCGGGCTTTGGCTGGGCCACTCAAGGACATTCAGAGACTTGTCCCGAAGCTACTTTTGCATTGTCTTGGCTGTGTGCTTAGGGTTGTTGTCCTCTTGGAAGGTGAACCCTCGTCGGAGAGCTCTGGAGCAGGTTTTCATCAAGGATCTCTCTGTACTTTGATCTGTTCATCTTTCCCTCGA
>QNTS01006715.1:23763-36555 GCA_003317085.1 Hucho hucho
AGAGTTCAGTTCAGCAGAGTTCAGTTCAGCGTAGTTCAGTAGGGCTCAGTTCAGTTGAGTACAGTTCAGTAGAGTACAGTTCAGGAGAGTACAGTTCATTAGAGTACACTAGAGCTCAGTTCAGTAGAGTAGAGTACAGTTCAGTAGAGTACACTAGAGTTCAGTTCAGTAGAGTACAGTTCAGTAGAGTACACTAGAGCTCAGTTCAGTAGAGTAGAGTACCGTTCAGTAGAGTACACTAGAGTTCAGTACAGTAGAGTTCAGTTCAGCAGAGTTCAGTTCAGCAGAGTTCAGTACACTAGAGTTCAGTAGAGTACAGTTCAGTAGAGTACACTAGAGTTCAGTTCAGTGGAGTTCAGTTCAGCAGAGTTCAGTATAGTTCAGTTCAGCTCAGTTCAGCAGAGTTCAGTTCAGCACAGTTCAGGAGAGTACACTAGAGTTCAGTTCAGTAGAGTACACTAGAGCTCAGTTCAGTAGAGTAGAGTACACTAGAGTTCAGTTCAGTAGAGTACAGTTCAGTAGAGTACACTAGAGTTAAGTTCAGTAGAGTTCAGTTCAGTAGATTTCAGTTCAGCAGAGTTCAGTAGAGTTCAGTTCAGTACACTAGAGTTCAGTAGAGTAGAGTACACTAGAGTTCAGTTCAGTAGAGTACAGTTCAGTAGAGTACACTAGAGTTAAGTTCAGTAGAGTTCAGTTCAGTGGAGTTCAGTTCAGCAGAGTTCAGTAGAGTTCAGTTTTGTATTTTTGTATTTATGTGGGATCCCCATTAGTTCTTGCCAAGGCAGCAGTTACTCTTCCTGGGGTCCAAACATATTAAAAGCACTTCCATTACATATAATATAAAACAGTACATCATATAACACTATTACACTACTACATATGTTTAATACCACCATACAACAATATCACAATGTATGCATGCGTCTGTACCTGTGTGTGTCTCTTCACAGTCCCCGCTGATCCATAAGGTGTATTTTTACCTGTTTTTTTAAATCTGGCTCTACTGCTGCATCAGTTACCTGATGTGGAATAGAGTTCCATGTTGTCATGGCTCTATGGAGTACTGTTCACCTCCCATAGTCTGTTCTGGACTTGGGGACTGTGAAGAGACCTCTGGTGGAATGTCTAGTGGGGTATGCATGGGTGTCTGAGCTGTGTGCCAGTAGTTTAGACAGACAGCTCGGTGCTTTCAACATGTCAATACCTCTCATAAATACAAGTAGTGATGAAGTCAATCTCTCCTCCACTTTGAGCCAGGAGAGATTGACATGCATATCATCAATGTTAGCTCTGTGTGTAGTTTTAAGGGCCAGCCGTGCTGCCCTGTTCTGAGCCAACTACAATTTTTTTGTGGAAAAAAAGTCCCTCTTTGTGGCACCTGACCACCCTACTGAACAGTAGTCCAGGTGAGACAAAACCAGGGCCTGTAGGACCAGCCTTGTTGATAATGCTGTAGAAGAGCAGAGCAGAGCTTTATCATGGACAGGCTTCTCCCCATCTTAGCTACTGTTGTATCAATATGTTTTGACCATGACAGTTTACAATCCAGGGTAACTCCAAGCAGTTTAGTCACCTCAACTTGCTCATTTTCCACATTATTTATTACAAGATGTAGTTGAAATTTAGGGTTTAGTGAATGATTTGTCCCAAATACAATGCTTTTAGTTTTAG
Organism: Hucho hucho; assembly: GCA_003317085.1. NCBI lineage: Eukaryota > Metazoa > Chordata > Actinopteri > Salmoniformes > Salmonidae > Hucho > Hucho hucho. The sequence goes on from QNTS01006715.1 coordinate 25,435, forward strand.
AAATATTTCAGAGTAACTTATTCCTTGCTACCCCATTCCAAAACTAACTGCAGCTCTTAAAGTGTTGCAGTTATTTCACTTTCTGTAGTAGCTGACGTGTCATCTGCATACATAGACACACTGGCTTAACTCAAAGCCAGTGGCATGTCGTTAGTAAAGATTGAAAACAATTAAGATGCCTAAACAGCTGCCCTGGGGAACTCCTGATTCTACCTGGATTATGTTGGAGAGGCTTCCATTAAAGAACACCTTCTGTGTTCTGAGAGACAGGTAACTCTTTATCCACAATATAGCCGGGGGTGTAAAAGCCATAACACATACGTAAGCCTGATATTGATTAAAATTGTAGGTATAAAACCGCATTGTAACATAAGAAATCAATGATTAGTAGACATAGTAGATAACAGAAAGACTAAATCCAAAGCCCATGAAAACCAATGTATTTTAAAGACTTCTAGGGTCAGAGACTCGTGTTGCAGAGCTTGTGTCCGATGTCATTGGAACTGTCTCTTAACCTCAGATGTTCAGTTGGTCTGTAAACAGAGTGAGCATTTATTGTAAGTGGAAAGTTTCAAAAGACTTGTTTCCTCATATTTGTCCTTTGTTAAAGGGGTCATTTCTCCTGAACAAACAGAATGATTTATTGGCTGGAATCTGAACCAGATACGTTTTGTCGTCAAATATTGGATAACATGATGTATTTCGTCACTTCTAGAAATGTTGGCTGGGGTGCAATAGGTGTGGTGGTGAAAACATGGCTAAGACACATTGATTAATTTAATTAATGTACTATGTGATAGCAGACAACATGATAGTATTGATAATGAGGCTTAAGTGCTAAAACAAGCTTAACTTAGATAGTTGTGGGAGATTAACTCATTACAATTATTACATTTTCAGTATTCTGATTGATTACTTTAAAGTAGTAAGACAGAAAGACATACATAATGTATGGGAAAATAGCTAAGCTTAGTTGAACAAATGGACATGAAAGAAACAGGAGGTCAACAAGAAGGCCATTTGGAACTGATTAAGATCTGAGGAAAAGCAGGATGCCAGAAGACCATGGAACAAAGACCCCTATTGAAACAGGACATATGGGAAGCTGTAAAGCTTGGGGAGGGGTCTATGTATGGAAATAGGGAGTACACTATAAAGGCTGTGCTCTAAGACACAGAGTCAGCTGATTCCTAGGGCAGCTCCCTTTAATTGTGCTTAAATTAAAGGTATTATTGAATTCACAAGTTTCTTGTATAAATGTCATAATTTAATGATCATTTTCTCCACGACATAGGTTACTCAGATGTTCCGGGGATGGCGTTGAAATATCAACACCCCTGTCCACTTGACGCTGCAATCCTGATTGGTTACCATAAAACTGCTGTAGCCTGATGGATTCTGTTCAAACATGTTTCAAGTTAAACTGTAGTTTGTTTGTATCTTGTTTAGTGAATGACTTCTGTGAGTAGTAATGGAGTTTAGGCCATGAAACTGTGTGGATGCTAATTTAGAAAGGTTGACCTCTTCAGATAAGAGGACGTTTCCTAGGATCAGAGAGCAGGGTCAGGCCCAGGACAACGAAGATGTACCGGTGGGATTCTGACCTCTAGCTAAACAAAAAGAGGACCATGGACATTCCAGAGGGGAGATATGGGAATCTCATTGGGATCATAAATTGGGGCGGCAGGTAACCTAGTGGTTGGAGCGATGGACTAGTAACCAGAAGGTTGCAAAATCGAATCCCGAGCTGACAGGTAAAGATGACAAGATGTGTTGTGAACTTTCTAAATAGACGGCATCCTTGGTAGTAAACACTTCAAACTTCTGAGCTTTTGGTCTCAATTCCTGATTGCAAAAAGGTTGAAATAGCATTTTTCTTTTGAACAAGACAAAATAAAGCACAATTAGAAAGCGATTGTTTATTTTCATAATTTAAATTGGATCCAAACAATATTTTTTAAGATTGTTAAAGATTTACATTAAATGTTAAGTAAAACACTCCAATGACAAAGCACAGCTCAATGTGCCCATCAAACGGACCAAGGCCAATGAAAAGACATTTAAACAGTGAACTATAGCCAGTACAATGTCAGACATCTATTTTATGATGAATACTTTGTCATAATAATCCCTGAAATTATTAGATAATAATATAACGTGTAAAGTTGGATTCTATTGTATGTGGCCTTTATAATCCAATATCAGGTGTTGTTGTCACTAAGTTGGTCTGTCAACGGCAGCTTGTGGTGTCAAAAGTCATCAAGGTCACTTTTCCAAGGCAGCGCTGCATCTCACAATTACCCAACAAGTAAACTAAACGGCAGCATAGTAGCATAGAAATACACAAAACAACCACTGGACAAGTTCAGATAGTATCTCCCATCTGTTTTCTGTCTAACTAGCGTGACCCTGTTAAAGAGGTTAGCTACACACTAGTTAACATTGTAACAACACAGCTTAATGACAGCACAGGCTCCAGATCTAGTTATTGAAATAATAGTATACATTTATAAAATATTAAAAACTTTCTAGGTATGAAAACACATGACAAAATACATATTAACACGTTCAAATGACTGATGATCAGCGTCAACAGCCCAGTAACCCATAGTTATCATGTCACAGTATTACTGTTGTAAAACACAGACATTCTTTGGAATTACACAGAATTTCACATTAACTTCACTGTTGAAATATGGGCTTGGCTTCTGATGAACCGTGAAGTTCCAGCGAACCAGACCTGGGTGACTGACCTTTCCTTCTGTCTCTGTCACGTACATGAAAGATCGATGCAGCCACCCACACACCCTGTCATTAAACAATAGGTCCTATTGTACTGTAAGCCTGATTGGTTACCATGAAACTGCTGTAGCCTAAATGAAGCACAATAGAAAGCAATGATTATGTATTTTCAGGTTTTATATTGGACTTTACCATACAAAACATGTATGTTTTTTATTTATTTATTTCACCTTTATTTAACCAGGTAGGCAAGTTCTCATTTACAACTGCAACCTGGCCAAGATAAAGCAAAGCAGTTCGACACAGAGTTACACATGGAGTAAACAAACAATAATACAGTAGAAAAGCAAATCTATATACAATGTGTGCAAATGAGGTAAGATAAGGAACGTAAGGCAATAAATAGGCCATGGTGGCAAAGTAATTACAATATAGCAATTTAACACTGGAATGGTAGATGTGCAGTAGATGAATGTGCAATGTAGAAAAACTGGGGTGCAAAGGAACAAGATAAATAAATACGGTAGGGGATGAGGTAGTAGGTTTGGCTATTTACAGATGGGCTATATACAGGTGCAGGGGTCTGTGAACTGCTCTGACAGCTGGTGCTTAAAGCTAGTGAGGGAGATAAGTGTCTCCAGTTTCAGAGATTTTTGTAGTTCGTTCCAGTCATTGGCAGCAGAGAACTGGAAGGAGAGTCGGCCAATGGAGGAATTGGCTTTGGGGTGACCCGTGAGATATACCTGCTGGAGCGCGTGCTATGGGTGCGTGCTGCTATGGTTCCCAGCGAGCTGAGATAAGGCGGCACTTTACCTAGCAGGGACTTGTAGATGACCTTGAGCCAGTGGGTATGGCGACGAGTGTAAAGCGAGGGCCAGCCAACGAGAGCGTACAGGTCGCAGTGGTGGGTGGTATATGGGGCTTTGGTAACAAAACAGATGGCACTGTGATAGACTGCATCCAGTTTGTTGAGTAGAGTATTGGAGGCTATTTTGTAAATGACATCACCGAAGTCGAGGGTATGTTTGGCAGCATGAGTGAAGGATGCTTTGTTGCGAAATAGGAAGCCAATTCTAGATTGGAGATGTTTGATGTGAGTCTGGAAGGAGAGTTTACAGTCTAACCAGACACCTAGATATTTGTAGTTGTCCACATAATCTAAGACAGAACCGTCCAGAGTAGTGATGCTGGACGGGGGGACAGGTGCAGGCAGCGATCGGTTGAAGAGCATGCAATTAGTTTTATTTGCATTTAAGAGCAGTTGTAGGCCACGGAAGGAGAGTTGTATGGCATTGAAGCTCGTCTGGAGGGTAGTTAACATAGTGTCCAAAGAGGGGCCAGAAGTATACAGAATGGTGTCGTCTGCGTAGAGGTGGATCAGAGACTCACCTGCAGCAAGAGCGACATCATTGATGTATACAGAGGAGAGTCGGCCCAAGAATTGAACCCTGTGGCACCCCCATAGAGACTGCCAGGGTGCACCCATGACCAGCTCTGAAACCAGATTGCATAGCGGAGAAGGCACGGTGGGATTCGAAAATGGTCGGTATTTTGTTTGTTAACTTGGCTTTCAAAGACCTTAGAAAAGCAGGGTAGGATAGATATAGGTCTGTAGCAGTTTGGGTCAAGAGTGTCTCCCCATTTGAAGAGGGGAATGACCGCAGCTGCTTTCCAGTCTTTGGGAACCTCAGACAACACAAAAGAGAGGTTGAACAGGCTAGTAATAGGGGTTGCAACAATTTCGGCAGATTAATTTTAGAAAGAAAGGGTTCAGATTGTCTAGCCCGGCTGATTTGTAGGGGTCCAGATTTTGCAGCTCTTTCAGAACATCAGCTAACTGGATTTGGGAGAAGGAGAAATGGGGGAGGCTTTGGCGAGTTACTGAGGGGGTTGCAGGGCTGTTGACTGGGGTAGGGGTAGCCAGGTGGAAAGCATGGCCAGCCGTAGAAAAATGCTTATTGAAATTCTCAATTATTGTGGATTTATCGATGGTGACAGTGTTTCCTAGCCTCAGTGCAGTGGGCAGCTGGGAGGAGGTGCTCTTATTCTCCATGGACTTTACAGCGTCCCAGAACTTTTTGGAGTTTGTGTTACTGGAAGCAAATTTCTGCTTGAAAAAGCTAGCCTTGGCTTTCCTAACTGCCTGTGTATATTGGTTCCTGACTTTCCTGAAAAGTTGCATATCGCGGGGACTATTCGATGCTAATGCAGAACGCCACAGGATGTTTTTGTGCTGGTCAAGGGCAGTCAGGTCTGGAGAGAACCCAGGGCTACATCTGTTCCTGGTTCTAAATTTCTTGAATGGGGCATGCTTATTTAAGATGGTGAGGAAGGGACTTTTAAAGAATAACCAGGCATCCTCTACTGACGGGATGAGGTCAATATCCTTCCAGGATACCCAGGCCAGGTCGATTAGAAAGGCCTGCTCGCTGAAGTGTTTAAGGGAACGTTTAACAGTAATGAGGGGAGATCGTTTGACCGCAAACCCATTACGGATGCAGGCAATGAGGCAGTGATCGCTGAGATCTTGGTTGAAAACAGCAGAGGTGTATTTGGAGGGCAAGTTAGTTAAGATGACATCTATGAGGGTGCCCATGTTTACGGCTTTGGGGTTGTACCTAGTAGGTTCAATTATGATTTGTGTGAGATTGAGGACATCAAGCTTAGATTGTAGGATGGCCGGGGTGTTAAGCATGTCCCAGTTTAGGTCACCTAGCAGCACGAACTCTGAAGATAGATGGGGGGGCAATCAATTCACATATGGTGTCCAGAGCACAGCTGGGGGCAGAGGGTGGTCTATAGCAAGTGGCAACAGTGAAAGACTTGTTTCTAGAAAGGTGGATTTTTAAAAGTAAAAGTTCAAATTGTTTGGGTACAGACCTGGATAGTAAGACAGAACTCTGCAGGCTAACACCACCCCCTTTGGCAGTTCTATCTTGTCTGAAAATGTTATAGTTTAGGGATGGAAATTTCAGTGTTATTGGTGGTCTTCCTAAGCCAGGATTCAGACACGGCTAGGACATCCGGGTTGGCCGAGTGTGCTAGGGCAGTGAATAAAACAAACTTAGGGAGGAGGCTTCTAATGTTAACATGCATGAAACCAAGGCTTTTACGGTTGCAGAAGTCAACAAATGAGAGCGCCTGGGGAATAGGAGTGGAGCTAGGCACTGCAGGGCCTGGATTAACCTCTATATCACCAGAGGAACAGAGGAGGAGTAGGATAAGGATACAGCTAAAGGCTATAATGAAAGAACAGGTTTCAGGGGGCGATAAAATAGATGAAAGGCATAATGTACAGACAAAGGTATTGTAGGACGTGAATACAGTGGAGGTAAACCTAGGCATTGAGTGGTGATGAAAGAGATATTGTCTCTAGAAACATTTAAACCAGGTGATGTCATCACGTGTGGGTGGTGGAACTGAAGGGTTGGATAAGGTATATTGAGCAGGGCTAGAGGCTCTACAGTGAAATAAGACAATAAACACTAACCAGAACAGCAATGGACAAGGCATATTGACATTGAGGAGAGGCATGCTTAGCCTAGTGAACATAAGGGTCCAGTTAGTAGTGAGGCTGGTTGGGGCCACGGCGATTCAGACAGCTAGCCGGGGGTAGCAAGCTAGCAAAGGCTAGCAGGCCGGCTAACAAAGACGGACAATAGGTCCTATTGTACTGTAAGCCTGATTGGTTACCATGAAACTGCTGTAGCCTAAATGAAGCACAATAGAAAGCAATGATTATGTATTTTCAGGTTTTATATTGGATGTAAACAAAACATGTATTTTTTTATATCCACCACACGGTATCCAAAATAATTGAAATAAATTATTTCATAAAAGTGTTAAACAAATCAAAATAGATTTTATATTTAGATTCTTCAAAGTAGCCACCCTTTTCCTTGATGACAGCATTGCACACTCTTGGCATTCTCTCAAACAGTTTCACCTGGAATGCTTTTCCAACCATCTCAAATGGGTTGAGGTCGGGTGATTGTGGAGGCCAGGTTATCTGATGCAGCACTCCATCACACTCCTTCTTGGTCAAATAGCCCTTACACAGGCTGGAGGTGTGTTGGGTCATTGTCCTGTTGAAAAACAAATGACAGTCCCACTAAACGCAAACCGGATGGGATGGCATATCGCTGCAGAATGCTGTGGTAGCCATGCTGGTTAAGTGTGCCTTGAATTCTAAATAAATCACAGACAGTGTCACCAGCATAGTACCCCCACACCTCCTCCTCCATGCTTCACGGTGGGAACCACACATGCGGAGATCATCATTTCACCTACACTGCGACTCACAAAGACAGCGATTGGAATCAAAGATCTCAAATTTGGTCTCATCAGACCAAAGGACAGATTTCCACCGGTCTAATGCCCATTGCTCATGTTTCTTGGCCCAAGCAAGTCTTATTGGTGTCCTTTAGTAGTGGTTTCTTTGCATCAATTCAGGCCTGTTTCACGCAGTCTCCTCTGAACAGTTGATGTTGAGATGTGTCTGTTTCTTGAACTCATTTTTGGCTGCAATTTCTGAGGCTGGTAACTCTAATCAAATCAAATTTTATTTGTCACATACACATGGTTAGCAGATGTTAATGCGAGTGTAGCGAAATGCTTGTGCTTCTAGTTCCGACCATGCAGTAGTATCTAACAAGTAATCAAACAAATTCACAACAACTACCTTATACACACACAAGAGTAAAGGAATGAATATGAGTATGTACATATACAGTGGGGCAAAAAAGTATTTAGTCAGCCACCAATTGTGCAAGTTCTCCAACTTAAAAATATGAGAGAGGCCTGTAATTTTCATCATAGGTACACTTCAACTATGACAGACGAAATGAGAAAAAGAAATCCAGAAAATCACATTGTAGGATTTTTAATTTATTTATTTGCAAATTATGGTGGAAAATAAGTATTTGGTCACATACAAACAAGCAAGATTTCTGGCTCTCACAGACCTGTAACTTCTTCTTTAAGAGGCTCCTCTGTCCTCCACTCGTTACCTGTATTAATGGCACCTGTTTGAACTTGTTATCAGTATAAAAGACACCTGTCCACAACCTCAAACAGTCACACTCCAAACTCCACTATGGCCAAGACCAAAGAGCTGTCAAAGGACACCAGAAACAAAATNATTGTCATGCTGAAAGACCCAGCCACGTTTCATCTTCAATGCCCTTGCTGATGGAAGGAGGTTTTCACTCAAAATCTCACGATACATGGCCCCATTCATTCTTTCCTTTACACGGATCAGTCGTCCTGGTCCCTTTGCAGAAAAACAGCCCCAAAGCATGATGTTTCCACCCCCATGCTTCACAGTAGGTATGGTGTTCTTTGGATGCAACTCAGCATTCTTTGTCCTCCAAACACGACGAGTTGAGTTTTTACCAAAAAGTTCTATTTTGGTTTCATCTGACCATATGACATTCTCCCAATCCTCATCTGGATCATCCAAATGCTCTCTAGCAAACTTCAGACGGGCCTGAACATGTACTGGCTTAAGCAGGGGGACACGTCTGGCACTGCAGGATTTGAGTCCCTGGCGGCGTAGTGTGTTACTGATGGTAGGCTTTGTTACTTTGGTCCCAGCTCTCTGCAGGTCATTCACTAGGTCCCCCCGTGTGGTTCTGGGATTTTTGCTCACCGTTCTTGTGATCATTTTGACCCCACGGGGTGAGATCTTGCGTGGAGCCCCAGATCGAGGAAGATTATCAGTGGTCTTGTATGTCTTCCATTTCCTAATAATTGCTCCCACAGTTGATTTCTTCAAACCAAGCTGCTTACCTATTGCAGATTCAGTCTTCCCAACCTGGTGCAGGTCTACAATTTTGTTTCTGGTGTCCTTTGACAGCTCTTTGGTCTTGGCCATAGTGGAGTTTGGAGTGTGACTGTTTGAGGTTGTGGACAGGTGTCTTTTATACTGATAACAAGTTCAAACAGGTGCCATTAATACAGGTAACGAGTGGAGGACAGAGGAGCCTCTTAAAGAAGAAGTTACAGGTCTGTGAGAGCCAGAAATCTTGCTTGTTTGTATGTGACCAAATACTTATTTTCCACCATAATTTGCAAATAAATTCATTAAATATCCTACAATGTGATTTTCTGGATTTTTTTTCCTCATTTTGTCTGTCATAGTTGAAGTGTACCTATGATGAAAATTACAGGCCTCTCTCATCTTTTTAAGTGAGAGAACTTGCACAATTGGTGGCTGACTAAATACTTTTTTGCCCCACTGTATATAACATTCTATTGGTTGAGCTGGGATGGTTGTATCCCCATATATATAACATTCTATTGGTTGAGCTGGGATCAAATCAAATCAAATTTATTTATAAAGCCCCCCTTACATCAGCTGATGTCACAGAGTGCTGTACAGAAACCCAGCCTAAAACCCCAAACAGCAAGCAATGCAGGTGTAAAAGCACGGTGGCTAGGAAAAACTCCCTAGAAAGGCCAAAGCCTAGGAAGAAACCTAGAGAGGAACCAGGCTGTGAGGGGTGGCCATTCCTCTTCTGGCTGTGCCGGGTGCAAATTATAACAGAACATGGACAAGATTTTAAAATGTTCATAAAACAGGCAGAACAGTTGAAACTGGAGAAGCAGCACGGCCAGGTGGACTCGGGACATCAAGGAGTCATCAGGCCAGGTAGGCCTTGAGGAATGGTCCTAATGTTTTCTTTAATGTTTTCAATCAATTAACAATTGAATTATAGAAATTATATTTTAGCAGCAGGTTTATTTTGTCTGAATATTTTGGCTGAATATATACCAAGGGGTTATAAGGTTTTATATTGGATTGTGTTAGTCAGATATTATTTTGAAAAACCTGAGAAAAGTAATACGTTTAAAATTATTCCTGTGTAACACTGAGCACTCTGTTAATCAATAAAGAAAGCGTTGCAAATGAGAACATTGTACCTTTTAATTAAGCAAATGCTTGACCTTAGCACAAAGGCCTGATAGCAAATATTGTACATTACGATTTATATTATAATGACCAGGAATGGGAGAGTACAAAGCCCGCAAATGCATACTAAAGTTGATCATGCAAGAATCTGATAAATAACATACCTAAAGCTTTGTTTCACTGATAACTCACATTTGACAAAGTTTGGGTGCCTTGCAGATTGTAGGATACATTTTCTTTGACTTGATCATCCAGTCTTCTAGCTATCTATACGATGTGTTTTGGCTCTCCGTGGTGCAAAACAGCACAGGTTTGAGAAAAATGGACAGAGCCTGGACTCGAACCCAGAATCTCTAGTGGCACAGCTAGCACTGCGATGCAGTGCCTTACACAGAACCCAAACCGGCTGTGCACGTGCGCCATTGTGCATTTTGTCCCGCCACACCAAACGCCATCGCGACACGCTGGTTAAAATATCAAAACAAACTCTGAAACAATTATATTAATTTGGGGACAGGTCGAAAAGCATTAAACCTTTATGGCAATTTAGCTAGCTAGCTTGCACTTGCACTTGCTAGCTAATTTATCCTATTTAGCTAGCTTGCTGTTGCTAGCTAATTTGCCCTGGGATATAAATACTGAGTTATTTTACCTGAAATGCACAAGGTCCTCTACTCCACCAAATTAATCCACACATAAAACGGTCAACCGAATCGTTACTAGTCATCTCTCCTCCTTCCAGGCTTTTTCTTTCTCTGGACTTTATATTGCGATTGGCAACTTTCATGAATTAGGTGCATTACTGCCACCGACCTTGTTCGTCTTTCAGTCACCCACGTTGGTATACTCTCTCTAGAGAGTTGAAAACAGCAAGTCTGGGACAGGTAGCATGTCTGGTGAACAGGTCAGGGCCACAGGCAGAACATTTGAAACTGGAGCAGCAGCACGGCCAGGTGGACTGGGGACAGCAAGGAGTCATCGGGGCTAGGTAGTCCTGAGGAATGGTCCGAAAGCTCAGGTACTCCCGAGAGAGAGAAAGAAAGAAAGAAAAAGAGACAGAGAATTAGAGAGAGCATGCTTAAATTCACACAGGACACCAGATAAAGAGGAGAAATACTCCAGATATAACAGACTGACCCTAGCCCCCCGACACTTAAACTACTGCAGAATAAATACTGGAGGCTGAGACAGGAGGGGTCGGAAGACACTGTGGCTCCGTCCGACGATACCCCCGGACAGGGTCAAACAGGCAGGATATAACCCCACCCACTCTGCAGAAGCACAGCCCCCACACCACTAGAGGGATATCTCCAACCACCAACTTACCATCCTGAGACAAGGCCGAGTATAGCCCACAAGATCTCCGCCACGGCACAACCCAAGGGGGTCACCAACCCGGACAGGAAGATCACGTCAGTGACTCAACCCACTAAAGCGTCGCACCCCCCCCCCCCCCCCCCCCCCCC